>VZTO01022692.1:449303-523415 GCA_013400615.1 Syrrhaptes paradoxus
TTTTTTCTTTACTTGTGCAAGACATACTTTGGGTTATTTAATTAGACAAAGAAATTTGTCCATAGTTTTTATTTCAGCCATTTTCTTTAACATTTCCTGTCTATTGTGCCTAAATTGCAAAGGTGCTACTGCCCCCTATTCTGAAATGCCATCAGAAATTAGTGTGACATATTTGACATTGCTGGCATCCAGTACATCACAGAGTTGTTTGCCACAGGGTTTAGAGCTACCATGGAAAAGTGTTTAAAAGCTGAAACTTTCAGTCCAAATAAGCCCCCACATATCTATATGATTATCCTGATCATACCTAAACTTTTCCTAACAATTTAGGCTGCAACTCAGGCAATGAAACAAGAGTGGAGCTGGATTTACAGTGTACATATAAGCCTTAGACAGCTACCCTTAGCAAAGAGATCCAAATTTGGACTTTGCATTGGAATCTTCTCTGATTTTGAAAGATTTGGTATTTTGTGTATGAAATTGTCCTGGGAGTGTGGTTGCATAATAATTTTCCTAAGTATTATGCTTCTGTCCTCATCTTGATGCTCAGAAATAATGGGAACGAGCTGAAAATCAAGAAACCAGGTCTACTGGAGAGAAAAAGATAATGCTTCTGAAACCTCAGAAAAAAAATCAGTTACAGTTTCTTTCAGTAATGTCACAGAAAAACAGTTAATTCAAAAATGTTATTGCCTCTAAGAGAGACATTTTTAGAGTAACTGACAAATTATCTTTTCAACAGTAATGTTAGCTATGAACTCTCTACTGGAGTACCAGGCCTTCTCTGTGAAAGTCATTGCACTACCCAAAACTCCTGGACTCAGGTTTGAAAATGTGACCACTAAATTCTGAGGTCCAAAGGCAACTCTATAGTACTGGTCAGTCGCCCAGCTTCCAGATTTATGTGACAATAGATATTGTCAAGTGAGTACCTGCAAAAATGACAGCTAGCATACAGAGATTTTTTCCACAGTTTGTCACTCTTGACATGTACAGGACCACAATTATTTTTTGTAGGAAGGACAAATTTTGTGACACCTGTCACATTCACCTAGTATTTGAGCTCTATCAGTTGTGGGGCCAGCCTCAAAACTCAGAACTGCAGAAAACCCTGATAATTAACGTTTCAAAATATTTGGTGGAATTTGCCAAATGTGGGAAACTGCAAGTCTTATTCCAGCATGTTTGGTTCATCTAGAAGCTTGAGACAACACAGAAGAGCAATAAGGGTAGTTCACGTTGTATCCACATCATCCATGATCTTGAGATGTAATTGGATCAGGGGTATCTGATCTAACACAGTCTTGCAATATATTAAAAAGATGTATTCTTACTAAAGCTACTGTTGGCATGAAGACAAGAAAGACAATGTGAATTCCAAACCAATATTGCTTTCAGGTTATAGGATATTGACTCAGAAATCACCTTTGTAGGAATAGGATTCAACTGATTAAAGCAGCATTTGCTGATACCTTTTTGCTGGCTTCCCGGATTAACAATCTCATTCTTCAGGCAGCAGAGGAGCAGCTCTAGGCATGCTTTGGAATGACTGAATGGGCAATTTATGCAAGAAGCAGTGTCGCTGAAATTAATGTGCTCACAAAAGAATCAGCAGAGAAGGAGGGTCAGGGTTACACTGAAGGAATATAACCGTGGACACGTTTGTCCTAGGAAAGCTGATGAGGCCTCCGTTTTAGGTATGTGATCCTGGATGCCAGGATTGCTATCACACACATAAGGTTGGAATCAGTTTGACAAGGACATAACAACGTTAGCTTTCTGAGCTGCCCCTCCCGCCTTTTGCTAGGGATTCTTGTAGGACTGCATCAGAGGCAACTGAGATGTTTGGCCTCTGGAAGGCCTTGAGTTTGGATTCTTAGGTGCTGGGAGTCAGATTCCACTAGGATCTAAGCTTGTCTTACCAGTAGGTCTGGGTCCAAGCCAAGCACGCCCCTTGGTATTGTTGTAAATACAAAGAGAAAAATTCATTTCTTAATATGCAGGCACTCTGGGTCTGCAGTTGACCCAGCTGAATTACATTGAACTGAAAGACCCAGGCACACTTCTTCTGATGCAGCAGAGAGCACACCATGGATTAATTGCTTCTGAAGACACCAAGGAATGGCCCTCTGTGAGTAATTGCCCCTTGGACTTAGAAACATGGGAAGGGTTGCACAATGATGAATAGTGGAAGGAATTCATGAGGCCATACAGCACAAATTTTGATATATGGAATCAGATTGTCGAAAGTATTCATACACCTTCCCACTTGTTTACAGTTATGATATACCTGTCTCTGCTTGCCTCCTATCCTCACCAGTGAGGGAGGGGGAATCACTGTAGCAGAGAATGTGACATGAGCTAGGTGCTTCTCTTTCAGTCCTTCACCAAAATCCAGGTTGGCTCATTGGCTAGAGCAGATTAGGTCTGAGACAAGCTAGATTCTAGTCTTTACATTTAGAGACTCTTTCAGTCCTTAGCAGTAGAAGGTGCTTTGAGGATCTTTGGGGATCTAAAATGTACTTCTGTCACCCTTCAGCTTTCATTTCTTTTCCTCTTCCCTATAATATAAGCTCAGTGAAACATGAATTTTCTATATTCAGAATGGTAAGACAAATCTGTCTAGAATCTCACATTATTTTCTCAGGGGTAAATGAGATAGACTTAGCTAGTGGACCCTAGCTAGATTCATCCAGACTAACTTTAGACTAATTTTAGACATTTAATTAAGTGCCTATTTAATTAAAGTGGCTACCAGTTGCTCCAAACTCCTGCATAGTCAGTTGAGAACAGGAACCTCTTGAGGGTATTTCCATTCCATCTTAGATTTCTTACATTTTCCTCCAACTTGGGTAACTCACTGAGACATCAACAGTTAGGCTGGTTGAATCCAGACCCATCTAGCAGCAGAGAAAGGTGAGACTTTAAGAGACTCCTCCCTAACCAGCCTCTACACCAACTCACATGGGAAAAAGGCTACTTTCTTGTATGGGCTTGTTGAAGACAGATTACAGATTTACAAGAAGCTTAACAGTTTAGTCATTCTTGGACAAAATGGGTGCAATTTGGATAATGGACAGAAGTTGTTTTTCTTCTGTTAGTTGCTCCCTCCATTTCTACAGGTCTTTAAACCTGAGATTTTCAAGCAATTCATTATGAGTCTTCATGTCCATGCACCTTATGGCTGTTCTTTTCAAAGAACCTTTAATTAGTTTCTTCTTTCTCCTGCTCTGTTTTAGGATTCTTTGGAAAAGCATTGAGTATACCATTCATTTACTTGAGTGTAGTTATCCAAAATATTTTCTCCTAAAATCCAAAAAGATCATAGCTTTCTGCACACTTAGCAAACCCTTTTGATCCATGCTTAGCCGTAGGGATATCTGTGTATAACACAGGTATGATCTCCGTTATCATTTGGCGCATGTTGAGGACAAGCAACAAGCAAGGAAAAGCAGGAATTAGGGAGTGTCAGTTTTCTCCCTCACTCCTTCTCTTTGGTTTCTGATAGTCTATGAGAAACTTCCACACTATTTCAAAGGAACTGTAAGAGTGAAGAAACACATGTGCTCATTAGATTTCATGATGGCTCACTGTAGAAAACTATCTAGTGGAAATGAAAGATCTATTAAAATTCCCTTTTGAGACTCATGATAAAAAGCTCTAAAATAAAACTGAAATAAAGGGCAACCAATTAAAATTCTTCTGAAAATATTAAACTGTTTTCCTAGAATATGTGGCTTATGCAATCACTCTGCATCTGTCTCCTCCCTTCCCTCCATTCAGTAATTTTCAATCCTATTGCTTAACTAAAACCAGTTTTGACAAAGGGGCAAAGGTCTCTGAAGTATTATCTTCCCCATAGCCTCATGAAAACAGTCTATCAAAAAGAAGCCTGAGGTATGCATTCACCTCTTGTTAGATACTGGTGAATTGACCCAGGGCCCAGACCGAGCATCTTTTCTTTGGCTCACAAAACTATTTGTTCATTCCTTCTATCCTTGTTTAAATAATTGCTTTGTAAATATCAAGACTCCATAGAGCTGCTAAGTGAAAACCCCCAGGGTAAGATCCGGACTTCAGTGAAGTCTATCAGCATTTTACTATTGACTTTACTGGGGTCAGGATGTGACCAAAGACCTTTCTGTCTAAATGGACAAGGCAGACAGATAAAAAGGTGAGAGGGCAGATCAATATGTCACTTAATTATTCCCTTCAGATTATTCTTTCAGCTTTAATATATATACACAATGTCACCATAGCTACTTCATGTTTGAGCAAAGAGAAACTCTGTGGTATCAATGACACCAGTGTGTGAAAACTGCCCAAAATGTTAATTTGAGAAGGAAGATTTTATGGGAATTTTACTTTGCCTTTTCACCACAGCTTTTCACAGGCTGTTAAAAACAAAACTGGTGATGATGCCTTTTTGAGGGGGATCCTCTCTGTACACCGATGCCCAGTGACTGGCCTACACGGAGGTGTGCAGCCAATGGCCTGCAGGTTAGAGCTAGCCCATGGGACAATTCTCGCTTGTTCACTGCCACAAGTCTGGGACCTCAGGTGAGGGGGAACCCCCTTACAAACAATGCACAAGCCAAATTACCCAACAGCTACCCAAAACCTCTGCTGTCTGAGCCCACAAGACCCCAATGTGCTCCCTGCAAGAAGCTGCTGCAGTCCTTACATTCTAGAATTGTATTTTCATATTGGCCTAAGGAAGTCCTAAAAGTGGCATCCAACTTCTGCCCCTGAGAAGGCACAGCCCCTCTTACTCACTACCTATAGCAAACCTCCTGCACTTCATTCAATACATCTGTTGTGAACTCTGGAATTTATAGATTTTATAGACTACCATTAATCAGGAAGAGTGTGGTATCCAAATCTCTACAATAAATACTTGCATCAATTACCTAGTGCTCCTAGGCAGCAATAAGAAAAGGAAGGGAAAGCAAAAAGTTTCAGTCTACTTTTTATTGATTTTAGCTTGCTCGTTCAGTATGTGTTAAATATCTCAATGCAGAATCCATTTTACCAGATGCCAAGTGGCAATTATGCTTTTACTTTTCTAGGCAGTAATGGAAAACTGTCTAATTGAGCCATTGTCAGATTTAAAAAATTATTCCTGACTACAGAACTGGCACAATATAAATGTTTACTGAGTTTGCCTGAAGCAAGCTGCATTACCTTAGTTTTTGATGTTAGCTCCTGTTTTCTTAAGAACATACTCTCCTATGTCAGCATGCCCACTTGAACAGTGGGACATTCTGAGCACAGACAAAAACATAACAGCATATAAACAAGCCTCCCTGCCCCTTTCCAGTCCTACTGGGAGAGTAGCAAAGGGACATTACTATGAATTCAATCATAATCATGGAATTTAGAAGCCAAAAAACCAACTCAAGAGATCTCATTTCATATATCAATGTGAAAAGCACAAATGTCATGCCCAAAATATCAGGGAAAACACTGGTGCAGCTTTTTAAAGGGAAAGTGACTTACTGAGTCTGCCTCTGTGTCACAGGCTGCGTATTGTGGAATTCTGACAGCAAGTACCTGGCAATGTGTGTATGAAATCTGAGTATTTGCATTCACATTCAAATTATTTTGTTGCTTTATAAAAGAAAGTGGAGCACTGCTAGGTGCTTTAATATAAACTAGCAAGAAATTCAAAACCTCTATTTGTCCAAGCCATTTGAAGGACCAAGGGAGTGTTAGGTTTGCGGTTGGATTCAATCTTAAAGGTCTTTTCCAACCTAAATGATTCTGTGATTCTATACTAATTACCCTAAGTGACAAAGCTAATGGCCCATGAATATGAACTTTCACACAAAAGAATTTATGATTTCTAAATAGAAGAGGTGAGGCAATACATGTGGATTTAATACTGAAGGAGTATGAGCAACATGTTCTTACACCCTCAATGTTTTTCTACTGCTGCCATAAATGATGGTATTCCAACAGGTGCCTACAGTGTGCAGGCACATTCACAGCTATAAAATAGGGATTCTTGAAGGAAAAAAATATTTAGAGATTTACAGACTGGTATAACATATGAGGCAAAGTGGCTCAGTGGGTACTATCATATCACTGCTGAAAACACATGCTTAGACCATGGCATGAGGCACACGGGAAAATATATTTGGCCTGCTTCTCTACATCCCTAAATTATCACTAAGCTTTACAATGCTGAGCAGGTATGCTGAAGGAAGACGGACACAGCAGGGTCAAAGCAGGTCTGAGCTCAGGTGCCTTGGCAGGTAAGACTGTTCACATGAGCTGTTGCAGATAATCACTGCTCATGCTTTTGGGTGAGCACATCAATCAACATTTCCCAAATTTAGGAAGACAGAAGGGAATCATAAGGCTTATCTTGGGAAAGAAGAGGTGCCAGCCCACCCTGTAACACATCCCAGAGCCATCCAGGGTTACAGAAGGATGCTGTGGGAAGCTAGGAAGCTGGGCTTTCCTGCCTCCCACCACAGACAGATATACGCTAAGTCTAGCAATGAAGTGGATGGTGCCTCCATGCCTCTCAGAAGGGGTTATGCAAGAGCATTGGTGGGACTCTTCAAGGAACCTTAAATGAGGGGCACGTGGCAAATAAGATTATAAATAAGCACAATAATGAATTCTACTAACCACAAGTCAATAGGGCAGATACCACATGCTGAAGTTAAGTGAGCATATCTTTAAGAGCTTTGCTTGTTTCCTCTCACTCAGTCTTGATATACATTAAAAGTACTTTGAAATATGATAACTGGTCACTGGTAAGTGGCACTTGCTGTTCTGTTGTTGCAAAAGGTGTTATTAGGATTTCAGTTTTGCTGAGATGAACTTACTCCTTCTGTGGAAACTAACTTACTCCTTTTGGAATCCTTTGCTCCTGATAAATGCTTCGCTGTCAGTTAGTATTCCCTGTTATGAGAACCCTTGCCATTGTCCACAATCCCACTCTAGGAAGCCTCCATACCAAGAACATATAGAGATAGCTCTGCCCAACTTTCCTCCTTGGTTCAGAGAGACAATTATATTTATTTATTAATATCACGTTCGACTTATCTACTTGCATTCCTTCATTGTTCAGCAAAAAGGATTAAAACTGAGTTGTTTTTGTTTTAAAGCATCCAGGGATCTGAGTTTCCTTTGAGCTGAAACTACCTTCAGAGCTCTCCTGTCTTCAGTGAGAGCAGGGCTTGTAACTGCCAGTGATGTTTCAGGGCTTAAAAGGCATAGGACTGTGACATGACCTAACTGATGAGGTAAATTATGCTGATTCAAAGCATTATAAAATATTAATATCCCTGCCAAAGTTCAGCTCGCTGACCTCCTCTATACACTGGTGAGCTCACCTGCTGAAAGGCCAAGAGCTCAAAGGTTTGACATTTTCTTTCTTCTGGCAAAATAAATAACATCTTTATGTTCTACAAAAAGGCAAATGAACACAGGAAGAAAAATACTAACACACGTTTCTCATCAAGCAATTTCTGAAAGATACTCTAGTTCTCTTCTTATCGACAGCTGCTCTCTCCTATGAAAACTCCAGTCCTCTATGTCCTTAGTAGAACTTTTCCTCAAGCAAAGAAAACCACTTTTAATCCTGCTGAACACAGATTTTTGCATGGGGCTGCTTGTGCAAATTTGAAGAAATAGGCTCTCATACCACGTAAGGTATCCCACACAGAACTGTAAGGAGCTTGAGTACCGCCTAGGCTGTTGCACCTTCATGACTGGTAGCATCTCAGCGCAGAACCTGATCTAGCAAACCCCATGCTATGCACAGCACTTCTGGCACTCACCAAATGCATTGGCAAGCAGTATTTTTTTACCAAATTCTCTAGGATACTGGATTGTGCTTCTACACAATTTATTTTAATATATTTATCTTCCTAGGCTGTAGTAATTTCTGCTTTTACCATTCTGATCTAAACTCCCCCCTGAAACTACAGTCTATGTACTTGCTTAGTTTCACATTCATTTCTATTGAGGAAGAATGATAATTTGTGAAGAGTTTGACCTAAGTCATTCTCCATTTCCCAAAAAATCTTAGTTACGATTTTCTTCCTATATTAAATAAATTATTAATGAAATCCTCTGTTTAATCTAACCAAAAGTTTTCTCAGTTCTCCACCTGACTTCTTTTAATACCTCTTCTATCACATAGAATAGTAGATCACTTCTAGTAATTTTAAGGTTGGAATACGTGTACTCTTTATACTAGACAGTTCATTTGGGTATCAAAGTCAACATAAATGAGTTTCATTTCAATATCAAGGGTGACATAAGTAATTTTCTTATTGACGATGATAGAAAATGTTCATCTATTCTGAGACTCAGACGGAAGAAAGTAGGTATTACTTCAGATGATGGATTCATCTGAATGTTGATATAATATGGAATAAGATTATTAGACAAATACACTCCTGAGAATGTAATAATGACACCTGGCAATAATATTTTCATTGTAATCTAATGCACAAAATTTGAAATAGAATTTATCTATCCTTTTGCACAGCATCCCTGTTTATGATATATCACTCTTAGTGCAACAATCCCCAATGGCAAAAGGAAAAGCAGAGCTGGAAGTGCTGCTTTCCCAAGATTGTCCCAGAAAAAGGCTGCTTCATGTTCCTGCAACAACCTGAAATTAACTTCACCTCACAAGAAACTTGTTCCTTTCCAACCCAGGATCATGTAGGAGGCGGATCCTTATCCCTTTACAAGGCAAAGAGGAATCTCAAATTTTATTGAGGGACAAATGTTCCTTCAACAACAGCAGCCCTGGACAAGAAAGAATTGATCCTCTGGTGATTAGAAAGATAGGCAGAAAAGAAGATGTATTTCAACTTTGGATCCCAGATGTTTCTGAATTCATAAATCCTGTGAAAGATCTTGTTGCAAACAGTGGAAAATCTTCTTAAGTGTTCAATTCTTGCTTCACTGCTAAATTCCTGAAGGCCATAACTATTTTTCCAAGGCCAAACCTGAAAGAGAAGGTCAATGCGCATATTTGCATTTAGCCCTGAGAATTAAATCCAGAATTAATGAAATTATTCACAGCATCAATGTTGTTTTACAGGACATGCCTGCATAGGTCCCAGTCTGATCACTTGCTTCTGGTGTGGTTAGCAGACCTAGAGCATCTCCATAAGACTGCAGACACCAGTGAAAGTGAGAGTAATGACAAGTCACTCAGAAACAGTAATGTCTAGAACAGGGATGATGAAGTTGTTTGACTTGCAACAGAAGAGGATTGCAGTACTTTTCATTCTTTCTTTCTTTTGTTTCTTTTACAAAGAAAATTATTGCAGGCTCGACCGTGCACTATTGAGTATGTCCTGTTTAATGAGGAGACATGAAGACTGAGGATACTTCCCAGTATCAGTGTCCCCTTCACAGGATCTCACTCTCTCTTTTCTTATTTTTAACAATTATTTAGATTTGGATAACATCTCTATACGATATTGTAACTTTTCTTGAGAGAAGTTGTCATTAAGCAGTTTTGACAGAAGGCTGCATAATTAGAATATTTTTGGAAGACTGTTATCTATTGTCCTCTAACTTAGGCAAAAGAAGGCTTGAGCTGAATCTAACTCTGGCCATGGCTACTACAGAGAGATAACAGACAGGTCAGATACCTGATTAATCACAACTCCACTTCTGTGACTCCAATATTGTTGTACACAGTAGCAATACAAAATTTGAATTGCCTTTTCCCTACTTTAGTTATGACAGTTGAGGCCAAATTTTGTTATGGTATCCTTGCTTTGTCATTGCTATTTTGTGAAGGTCTTAGAAGCTTGCAAACACTTCAGAACCTGTACAGCAGCTCTGTGTCACTCCAAATGTCAATTATATAGAATAAAATCCCTGTCTCCCATGTTATATGTGACTTTGGAAATTTTATGGATTATTCTTACAGCTGATCAAAACTACTTCAGTAGCTGTTCTTTTATCAGAAAATACCATTTTGATGAAAACCAGTTTCCTTCAGAATGCATTGATTTTTCTGGAAAGAAGGACATATTTTTAACAGAATGCCTTAATGCTATTTTTACAGATTTTAATTTAAAATATTTCATATTCTAGTCATATCATACTTCTAATGATGATGGATTATGTAACTATACATAAGGTCATTAGATCGGAAATATCTCCAAAATCAGGTGTTTAGTCAAATGACTATTTAAAAAATACAATTAGGTAAATTTTGCTTTTCTTATAACATGGAATAAAACTTGAAATTTCAACATTTTCCACAGAGCAGAAATCCCTGGCTTTCAGTATTCCAACGTTTAATAGCAAAGCCTTCATCTTTAATCTCCAGAAGCTTCAGCTGATCTTTAACAAATTGTTTTCTTTCTGGTCTTCACTCTGTATTACATTGGCCTCAATGAAATATGCAAAGTGACTGTCTTCTGATGAGCCATACTTCTATTTTTGGTGCTGCAGTTATCATTCAAGACTGTCAAAATCAAATTGCAACACTTTGCAAAACAAGTACAGGAATACAAGTGCAATCCTCAACTGCATATGTTATGTTGGCACCACTTTTAATCCAGAAGGTATAGACTGGCTGTAAATTTCAGATGTATGGTGCAGTAACTCCTGAATCACATTTGCTGCAGTATGTTCTTTAACAAAACCTTTAATGTATGGTTCTATGCATTTCCTGATGTCTCTCTTGGTTGATTTGCAAATTTGACTGGCTTAAACACTGCCTGATGGCCTGGCTGACACATTGTGTGGTTGAATATTGGTTGATTTGCCTTTGGACATATGAAAAATCTCTCCAAGCATTCCGCTTTGGGTTATGCACTACTGTCTTGCCAACATGTTCATAAGACTGTGAAGTGGCTTTTTACCAAAGACAAACCTACAAGGAGGAGCAGAGCAATGGAGGTCAGCTTCCAGCCAGCATTTAATGAATGCTTCCCTGGTAACTATGATTCTATGGCAAAAATTAATCCAGAAATTCTCTCTGCTGTGGTTTTATTCCAGTTCTCTGAAGCTGAGGGATTCATTACAGATCATTTCATCACCAGACATTTTAGGCAACTTTGCTTTCCTTGGAAAACAAAAAGTATGTATAATGAAGACTGATTATGTTCTGTTTAGGCATCCCGTGACCTTTTTCATTCTTGGAAGTGTTTTTTCTAAAAACCATAGAGAGTGTGATAGGAAAAGATGAACTGCTGCATCTGAAATGTATTTGCCTTAGTGTTTTCACCACTGGTGCTCTTTGTTTTCTATGCCTTTTGACGTAGGTTTTGGTATTTCTCCCTTAAAATGGTATTGCAGACTGATAGTACCAGCTGTCCACCTTTTGTCCCCCCTGCTGACTCTGGTGTGACAGATGGTTCAAACAGCCTGGTGTATATAGCTGTTGGATCAATATGAGGGACAACATACCTGCCAGATTGCTGATGACTGAGATGTTACATACTCTGGTACCAATGGGCAGCTTAGAAACAATGCCACTAGTCTAAAGGGAAAATAACAAAGACTAATTTTATTTTTCCAGGGTTGTTTCAGGATAACTATGATTTTGTTTACAATTTTTGGAAAAAAAAGCTTTAAGAACTTCCTGGAATTTTCAGCTCAGTGCCACAGAATTATAGTAAGATTAAGCTTCAGTTCCTTCTGCTTTATTGTAGCTGGCTACCTTGCCACTGGCTCTTGTCAGCTCCACTTCCAGGGTGCAGCTGCACTTTTAGACCTCTCAACAGTTCAACGACTATTTTGTGGAGTAACTGTCCAGTCTAATTGTGGCCTTGAATATTTTTATTTTTCTTCTGAGAATTTAAACAGAAGTCTTGATTCCTTCCTCATCCAAGCACCAAAGGATTCAAAAGAGGAAGTGGATGCTCAGGGGATGTTGGCTTTGTTTGGCTCAGGCTGGGTTTTCTGAATGTTCAGCAGTACAGCTGGCAATGCCCAAGTTGGCAGACATGACTTGTTCTGTTGTTGACAGCTATCCAGGTGGTTGGGCACAGATTTGTCACTGCATCTTCAAAGTTTGTGTACGACTGACATAAAGAGATAACAGGCGAAAAGCAAGAGTCACAGACTGAGGCTTTTGTGTATGACTGAAAAGCATATGAGATTCATGAAAAAATAGAAATGTTTAATGAGACATTTTCAGTTAAAAAGAGCAAATGAAATGGCACAGACTTGGTAGAGGCACAGGAATGGGGATGAGGAAGAAACAAGAGCCATCAGCAACTAAAAGCAAGCTGTGAAAGAGCACGTGGTACGCTCGCAACCAGCCTGTCTGCAGCTTCCTGAGCACTGCCAGTAAAGTTCACTTCTGCAGGAGTTCAAAGGCAGCTGAAAGTGCCTGGCAATCCGTGGCATCCAGAAAACCTCAGTATTTCATAAGGCTATTAAATATCTTCCCTCTGTGGAGGGAAGGAAAATAATTCCTTCTGAATCCTGAAATCCTGGAATGAACACTGTTCACTGGTTTTAACCAGCAGATGTGAATAAGAATCACAGTTAATTATTTTATACTAGAAGGCTACTTTCCTCATCTGCCTCCCATACACACCCTGTGAAGTGTTTGGTAATGTCACAGCTTTGTAAGAAAATCCTGGAGGTACTCCTGGAGCACTTGCTGGTGCCCTCTCCCAGTCCCAGGGCTGCATTCGCTTCATCCCTTCAGGTGTATGAGATGGACCTAGGTACCACCTCTGATGCCTAAGATCAGCTAATGCTTTGGACACTCTCCCAATCTCCGTCTCCCTATACAGTCAGCAAAAATTGTAACATGATATTTAGGCTGGACGTATATTGCAGGTCTGAGCCAGGTCCCCTGTCCTCCTCCTGTCTAGGGAGGAAGCCAAGGTCTGTCTAGTACAAAGTGTGAACTGCTTGTATTGCTCTCTAGCATTGATTTTATAGCAAACAATCCAAATGCAGCCCCTGAGAACACACTGTTTACTACTATGGGGTTTCCAAAGCCTCGTTTTCTGTTTGCCTTGACTGTGGAGACATGAAGTGCAGCAAACTGTGCAGAATTATTTCCAGTGGCTGCAAGGAGGAGCAACCAAGTAGCAGCAGCAGAGGTTGATTTGGGGATTTTAGTGGTCAGTCAGAGGAAAAAGAAAAAAAGAAAGGAGATATAGTAAGAGTGATATGTGTGGAGAGAAAAATAAAAAGGAAGAAAGGGAAAGGCAGAGAAAGATAAATGAGCAGATGGAAGCAAAACCAGCAGAAAAAGAGAGCAAGAAGAAAACAGAAAGTAAAGATTAGGAGAGAGAAGAGGTTGTGGATCTGGATAAAAGTACTAGCCAATGCACTAGCCAAGATGGGGATATATATATCGGTGGCAATGGTAAGAACCTGCCTTAATTTCTCTTGAGAATACCCAGACCAGAAACTGATAAGGGTGATCTAGTCACTCTGATTGTGGTCTCTGATCCAAACCCAATCCCATTTATAACTAGTTCTGAGATACTAGTGTTTTATTTCAAACAGAAAAATAATTTTCTTCTAGCCTTTCCCTTTTAATTTCTTACATGACTATGCTAAAAATGTCACAGAGTAGCTCATCATTCTAATCAGCATTCTGTGTTACTCAGAAATAAACTGTGTTAATACTGGAAGTAACGTACAAAGCACAAAGAGGAGATCTGAAAGGGGAAGACTGAGCTTTTCTTGCTCTTCTCTCAAGATTGTCCCGATCACAATTGTTTTCTGAGTTATTCTTTAGTTTAAGCTACTTAGTAAAAAAAAAATTACTATCCCAAATAAAGAAGCCCAAAACTTTCTTAGTTTCCTGAATCATCACCACACAAGACTGTCAGGATGTTCAATGCATTCCTTTCTCAAGGAGGTACTGTGCACTGCAGGAGCTGAGCTGTCTTATTTACATCTCTCCTGCAAAACTGCTCTTGTGGAGATGCATCATCTTAGGGGAGTGTCAAAGTGCACCTCCACATGAGCAGGGCTGCAGAGTTCAACACACCGCTGCAATCCCACCCTTTGGGGATGTGACTTGTCCCAGAGCCTATGGGGCATGCAGGCTGGGAAGGCAGAGCCCCAGCTTTCCAGCTGCTCACTGCCTAGGATCTTGCCCTGCTGAAGAGGAAAGCAGCAGAGCCCACGTGCCGCACATGCCAGGCTTTCCAAGATCTGTTTCATGACTAAGTTTATCCTCCACCCTGGGAAGAGCAAGGATGAACATGTCCCTAATTTTGTTACAGGGAAGAAGGAAGTTGTACGCACAAAGCTTTCTTGTCAGCTCCACTTCCAGGTTGCAGCTTCTTTCTTGCATTTAGATTTAAAAATATTAATATTTTCAGATGGAATTACTTTTTCTGTCAAAATGCTGCAGCGATATCACTTGGCTTCTGTCACTACATGCCCGTTTTATGATTAAAAAGAAATTTAAGAGCACACTAAGAGAAGGCATATGCTTTACATCTTAACACTAGAGGATTTTCACTTAAATCATTGGCTTCAAAAAATGTATACATTATAATGCAAAAAAAAAAAATCTACATAAACTATTAAGGAAAAAATGGCCTAAAACTGAGCTTTTAACATTTAATTGTGAAGGAAACTTCCAAAGTGTCTTTTTTTTCAGTTTTCTTATTTGAAATTACAGAACTTTCTGTGAAGTTAGATTCCATTTTCCCAAAGCGTTTTTTTGTTGAATAGTTACCTTTAAAAAAGTGTTGCCTCCATTACAATGACAGATTTTTAAAATCAGCTCCTATGATTTTTGCTGGCAGTGTTTATCACTATATTTATTGTTTTCCTTAAAGTCCAAATTGGTGGGATTTGTGATTTGAAAAGAATATCAGCATTAAATCAGAATGAAAATGGTAAATTGTCTAATCTCATAGTTATATTAAAAATTTGAAAGTCTTTCAATCTGAACATTATGTAAGAGAGTAGCTAATTTTATTTCTTCCTTTAAATACCATATTTTTAATTTATTGCCATGAGTGAGGAGCTAATTTGCCTTTTTTGAAGATTTTGTGTTTACTGTGTCAGTTACCAAAATCCATAAAACAGACCTGGTATAACAATTTCAGGTTTTCAGTAAACTCTAATACATTGAAAAAAACAGATATATAATAACTGTCTAAACATGAAATTTAACTTCAATTAAATTTTAATTTAAAAATACTGCAGATAGGAAAACCTATAAAAGTTTTTTTCATTTGGAAGATCCATCCCTTCATTTCAAAATGAAATGGACCACTTCTTCATATCTGAGGATGCCCACACAGAAACGAGGAGAGCAAAAAAACTCAGAAAAAGTGGATTTCTGCTGGAACTGGACCTCACTGCTTTGGGACCTGCAAGCTCTGGCACTCCTGATGAGACAGCTGGCATGTTGCCCTGTGGCTGTGGATGCTCTAGCCTCAGAAATTACAGACCAGAAAGGTTTCTGTCCTTCTTTCTAGGCAAGTTTTTCAAAACCAAGCCATTCCCAAGGAACATGACAACTAACAAATGGGATATTCCCAGTAAAAAAATGCTTTTAATGAAAGATATACCTGAGAGATTTAACTGCAGTCATAACTCCTATGCCATTTTTGAAGAAAGTGTTTTCCACAGAAATAAACTAGAAGTTTCAGGGCAAGAAAAGAAACTCCAACCTCATCCATCCTCTACAGGACCACACAACTCCCAGCTCAGCGGCGCAGGCAGAGCCCTGATGTTGAACACAAGCACAGATTCATCTTTGCCATGCAGTACATGCTGGCTCCACCAGCCCGATTCCAACACTTCTCAGGACATTTTCACATGCCAGGAAACAATTTGGATACATATTTATGGTTTCTTGTGGTCACACACAAGCTCATAGAGCTTCAGACTGAGTTCCAGACTGAGATAATGTCTTATATCCGCACTAGTGCAGACCCCACTATAGACAAACAAATCCATCTTTCCAGTGTACTCTATATCCAGACTCAATGTCATCTAATATAGTTATAGACAGAGTTTCCCTCTTGCTGGGAGAATTCATATTCACCTGGAGGACAGTAACAGTAGAAGTGTACCTGCTTACAATATCCAGTGTAAATACACCCCAGTCATTATGAATACATAAGAAGTGTTTTAACTACGAGAGCGGTCTGCTTAAAATTGAGTATGTTATTTGAAGGGGCTAATTGAGAACATTCTTTTGCAGAAAGATAAACCTTGGACATCTAGATGTTTCTTCATTACAAATAAATAAAAATGCACTCAAATCTCCCTATAAAAATGTACAGTGCAGTGGCAGAACTGCACCTTTTAGCTGCTTTAGTAACTGCTAGCTCCAAGTATGTTGCTCCTATTTCAGATTTGAAATCTTATCTGTTTTTTTCCAGGTGGATCAGCTGGCTTAATTAAAAATACTGCTTTGTTCATATCCCTGACAATCACAATTAACATAACACTGTTATTATAAATATTACGCTGCCTGGTGGTTTTCCACACCTATCAGACATCAACGAATTTGCAATGAAGTCATGCATACAGATATGAGAAGATAGCTCTTTAAAGCCAAATGATTCTACAATAAGACACTTATACTCCTTCACTCTCCTCTCAAGGTAATGCACTGTATACATTCTTAATCTTTCTGCTTCTCTTGCTAGTTAACAATGACCTGCTGTCTCTTTGCAGAAAGATTAAAACTTGAATTAAACCATTTCTCAGGGACTTCAATTACCCGCTATGGATTTGCTGCCCCTGGACCTGACCCACTCCCCCAGCAAAAAATACTTACAGTGAGAAAAAAAAATATCAAGCTGGGACAGGGCTTCCCATTTGGTCCCTAATACCATCTGGGAACATAATGACTCAATTCATTTTGCCCTCAGATTAATGGAGCAAGCTCAAGTATTATAAGAAGCACTTTAATTTCCTCTGATGTTTTCATTATGAATTCCTTTGTGGCAGAACTCATTTGCAATAATGCATATGTAATTTTGAAAACCAAAAGGAAATCCTGTAGCCTTCAGGACATTATTAACCTGCAGAAATGCTGAGGTACACGTAAAACTCAAATATGCTAGCACTAGCAACATCTTGAAACATTTTAGGAATAAAATTGGTAAGTAAAATCATCTCAATACTTGGAAGTTAAAAGCGCTGAATTAATAACTATTAAAATCCTAATGGTATTAGTGACACTTAAGCTGCCTGTTCAGATGGTTTCTAAAGATTCAGAGATATGCATTGGAATAAACTAAAAAAGTTTGATGAGTTTATTATCTACAGATATTTGGAAGTGAATCGCCTGCACCAGTTATAGCTTTCCCCTTTCTCTCTTTTTTCTTGCTTAGTGCATTGTACGTTTCTTTATTTAACAGTGTTCATAGCCACAGGTAGGAGACCTGGTATTTCTGGGACAAAGCAAGAAATTCAGTCTTATTTGGCTTATGCTTCTTTTAACAACTACACACTGCTGTATTTTGAAGCCAGCATTGTCTCATCTGATGCAATGGGTCCAAGACTATCGTCTCTTATGGAGGTATACAAAATAGTCAATGTCAGATTTCTTTGAGGTGGTGGCATAACTCTTGGATTGACTTCTTTAATTCTCTGTAACAGCATGAAAGACTATTCTGTATAAGATTCACAGCAAATGTTACCAGGGTCATCTGCTCAACCCCCGCCTGCTGTTCAGCAGGTTGGGAAATAGGAGGGACTACAAGAAACCAAAAGCATCACTAAGGAGTTTATTTTAGTCTGCTTATGTCAATTTTTTTGGTAGTAAAAAAAATAATTCATATATAATTTGTTGGTTTGAACCCACAGGTTGATACAGAGAAGGGTATCAATTGTCCTTTGGGATCAGACCTGAAATAAGAACATAAGAATTCCTCTACTAGTTCAGAGCAAGAACCCATCTAACTGAAGGAGATGGCTAGGGAGGAGTGAAAACAAGGAAAGCATATAACATTATTTTCCCAATATTCTCATAAACTCAAACTAGCTTCATTCAGGGTATTTCCTAAGCTTGACATAGTGTGTCTGTCTGGTAAATTGCAATGGATCTCTTCCTTAAGTACTTTTCCAGTCATCCTTTAAATCCAAACAAGCTTCTTGTGTTCACAATGTCCTTTGCAAGTATTTGCCCAAGGCTGATACCTATTGACTGGAGAATCACCTGCTTTCGCTTGGTTTGAACCCAGCTCCTCCTATTTTTTATTCTTGTGTTTTTTATTGGACAGGTTAATTTTTCTCTGCCCACTTCATGCCATTCATAATTTTGCTGTCATCTGTTTTACATCCCTAAGTCATTTCTTCCAGACTGAGGAGCCTCAGTCACTCCTCATACGGGAGACAGGCCACACATTTGATTGTGCTTATTGCCCTTCTCTGAACCGGCACCAGTTCCAATGCATCCTTTCTGAGATGAGGGGACTAGGGGGCACACAATATTCAATATGAAGGCAAATGTGAATGTGAATGGGTCAGAATTCATCTCTGGTGCCCTGTCTCCAACTATGCTAGAAGTTTGACCTGAAAATGCAAGAATATCCTGGGAGACAAATGTGAAATAATCTGTCTTTCACCTGTTATCCTTTATTCCCAACAGAGTTTAGCTCTCAGGAAGGAGATAAAAACCGTTCTACAGTTCCCTTTATAGCACTAGTTATATAACTGCAAGTACTACTCTTACTAATAGTAAGTATCTAATCTCATTGGGAATGTTTTTAAATTCTTGACCTTAAAAATGTTCCGTATGGAGTTCCACAGCTGTTTTTGTTCATGTTATGCAAGAAAGTATTTCCAAATACTGGCTTTAACTTTTACAGCTCACTGTCACTGAAGGATTGCTTCTTGTATGCAATGTGAATGGTTTGGGGTTTTTTTTGTAGGTAGCAGATAAAAATATATATACAATACCCTCAAAATAAGGAAATAAAAATTAGAATTAGAGCTTTCCTAGAAATTAGCCCAATTTTGGCATCAACAACTATTTGTAAGAAAGCTTTTATGTTAGAATAAAATATTTTTGTTTCTTCCAACTGTTGTAATTTACATTACTGTCATTTCAAACTTCTGTTATACACAGTAGAAGTAAATACTTTGATTCTGTGTGTGTGTGTGTGTGTGTGTGTGTGTGTGTGTGTGTGTGTTAAAGACTACCTTTTATTAAAATATATGTTGCAGAAACTCCTAACCTAAAACACTGCATATAAAACCAGTTCCTGAGCTGGTAGCAACATCAAAGTCTTTAAAAATATTCAGTGTAATTTTAACTCATCAGAAGATAACCTCAGATGTTCATTTTGTGATCCCTATTTGACTGTTTGACCCCATACAAGCCTCACTTGCCCTCCTACTTTGTAAGAAAGCATTTTTCAGAGATGTACTTGCTGGGACTAGCTCAAGAAAATGTCCAGAATCCTTTCCTCTGACTTCTTGAATATTCAAGAAAAGAGATTAGCAGCAGCCACCACTAAAGGTCCTTGAGAACTAGCAATGAACCCTGAAAGAATTTGGTGTCAATATGCTACTGTAAATTATTGGTATGGGAGGCTGAACTGCTGTAAATTATTGGTATAGGAGGCTGAACTCTGCAGTTACAATTCAAAAGACTGACTATAGCTGTATTCCCAGCTTCTGAATGCCTAGTAAAGCTACTTTGGTGCTTTGAGCAAACCAGTACTACATGCCTAACTTCAGCTATAATGTAAATCACTGCTAAATGCATGTGTTAGATGCTCTGCTGTTTAAAAAAAAAATAAAAAGTCCAAAATGCTTTATAGGAGGCCAACATTGAGCATGAAACTACATTAAAATGTTGTTTTAATGTAAAAACACTACAAACATTAAAACACTAGAGCAAGAGACAAAGGAGCAGAGCCTCATTAAAATCACTGCATCATTTGTACTTCTGGAGTACTGGCTGTTTCAAAGACTGATGAAAAATAAACGAGACTTAACCTCCAGAGTCTTGTGCTATGATTAGTCATTTTCTCTACAAAGAACATGTAATATAGTTCTGGCCAAAAAGCTGTTGTTTTAGCTCACGTAAAACTACTTTTTTCTCAAAAGGCAGTTTAAGTCTGACATCCACATGAAATGTAAATCTTCCCAAACTTCTTGTGAACTGAACACCTGCCCAGATCTCAGCTGCTGCGTCACACTCAGAAAGCACAGGACCTGGAGTGGCAATCGTAGAATCCCATTTCAAGTGCTGGTGGGTCACCCACTCTCTTTTTATTGCCAGTGGTGAGAAATAGGTCCTCTAAGGCAAAGTTTATGTACTTTGGGTTTGGGTGACTCGTGCCCTAAGACCTCCACTGGCTGTAACAGGAGGTCAGGACAAGAGCATCAGAAGTTAACATCTACTGTGCAAACATGGCCACCTTTAACCTGGCCAGATCCAGGCTGCATGGCAGCACACCTTGAGCCTCTGGCCTGTGTGAACCTACCACGGGAGCCTAACCTGAAGCTGCTTTGCCCAAAAATCCATCTGTGGGCAGAAGCAGCAACGTGAGGCTTCTTGTAGGCACAGACAGACCATGTCAATTCGAGTAAATGAAGCAGTGCTGGTAAGTGCTGTAGGAATCCAAATATTTATACTGATAAACAGTCATTCGTGGCATGCTTTTGACTCTAACTGGCACTTCCCCAAACAGGAAAATGTGACAGCAAGTACAAGGCAAGGACCATTCCTGAAAGGCTAGCAGTCAAGGGAACAATTTCACTCTCTTCAGGATGAGGTAGGAAATAATGGGTAGTTTGCCTTAATGCCATGAAAGGATCCTGGGTCTGCTTAATTTACAGGGTAGTCATAGCAAGCTGGATCCCCAGACTCTGTCCTGGATTTTTTGGGCTGAAGGAAGGGCAACAGATTTAATTTACCTGGACTTGTGCAAAGCTTTTGACATGGTCCCTCACCACATCCTTCTCTCTAAATTGGAGAGAGTATGGATTTGAACAATGGACTGTTCAATAGATAAAGAATTGGTTGTCTGGTTACAGCCAAAGGTTTGTGGTCAACGGCTCTATGTCTGGATGGAAGCCGGTCACAAGTGGTGTCCCTCAAGGGTCTGTCTTTGGACTGGTGCTCTTCAACATCTTTATCAATGACATAGATGAGGGAATTGAGTGCACCCTCAGCAAATTTGCAGACAACACCAAGCCGAGTGGTGCAATCGATACAATAGAGGCAAGGGATGCCATCCAGAGGGACCTGGACAGGCTGGAGAAGTGGGCCCATGAGAACCTAATGAGGTTCTCAAGGCCAAGTCCAAGGTGTTGCACTTGGGCTGGGGTAGTCCCAGTTCTTGTATAGACTGGGAGAAGAACTCCTTCAGAGCAGNCCTGGGCAGGCTGCTCTAGTGGTTGGTAACCCTGCCCACAGCAGGGGGGGTGAAACTAGATGATCTTTAAGGTCCTTTTCAACATAGACCATTCTATGATTCTATGATTAACACCATAATTTTCAATCACAACTGACCCTACCTAAACTGAAGCTGGTACCTAAGACCAGTTGTCGTTGTTTTACTTTACTCTTTTCATTTCAAGCATCACCTTTAAGCTGATTTATCTTAACTCTCTTTTCTGCACACTGAAATTTTAGTCCAGCTTTGACCATAACAGTAGCTCATGTCAGTGTCTGCCTATTATGATGTTTATTCAGGTTTAGTTCTAAATCAATTAGTTCAGTCTTCAGGGATGCTGGAGCTGACACTAAAGTCAGCTTTTTAGAGGTCAGTGCACAGCCACTCTACAACTTACTTATACAGAATATTCACAGACAATTAATCGCCTAAGTGCATGTACTTTTAGTAAATAATCCATTTTATACTGCTTTGAGAAATGCATGATTGACATGGAGATGTCTCTTGATATATTAATCCATTGTATAAATACAGAAAGCCACACTTACTGGCAGTAAAATGGCTATAATATGGATGGGGAAAATATGCTAAATAGAAAGCTACTGTCTGTGAATGAAATTTAATTATTCTCCAGAGGCCTCTATCCTGGTGGTGTAGAAACCATGCAGTCCCTTCTGGACACAGCTAAAAATTGTAAAGGTGATATTTCTCCCTTCTAATAGTAAAATGATTTTTATCCAACACTTCAGGCTGGATCCATCTCTGTGTATCAATTTCCTTAGTCTTTAGTTTGTTACTGAATATTTATTAGGGAGAAAGGAAAAGGCTTTTGTTTTGAAGAAGCACTCTGTGATTATCTGTCACTAGCCTGTTGTCCCATATAAAAATGTTCAGGAGAGAAACTGTTTGGGGGATTTAAGTGCCCTGCTTTTACACTTCAGTCCCAGGAGGATATTTTAAGTATAAGGAAAAAAAATGGAGGTAAAAACCTCTAGGCTTCCATTCACTTCATGCCAGAACATATACTCAAGAACTTTCTTACGTATACATGTAAAATAATGAAGTTTGTAATTGGTTGCTAAACTCCAAACACCTGTGTTATTAATATTAAGGCTACAGGTCAAACAAAAATCAGGAGCCAGAAGAAGGAGATCGTAGATGTACTGATACATAAAATGTTGGGAAGGCATTGCAGGCCTTCAAAGAAGAGCGACAGAATTTGGGAGTCATTAGAATGGCAGTAGGAGATGGCATTGGTATGCTCTTTGCTGGGAAGTGATAAGGAGCCTTTTAAAGCACCTGATGGCATGCAGAAGGAAGAGTAAGAAAGAAGATGTCATGCAGCAAGTGTGAGAGCAGTAAGGGAAGAGAGGATGTTGGGTAAAGATAGAAAGGACAGTGTCAGGCCAGAAGAGAAAAACGCCTTGTCCAAGTAGCACCACTTCCAGATGGGCATTTTATCTTTACCATTTACCTTACATTTATTCTTTCTTCAAGCACTAGGAAAATACTTTAACTGCAAATTAACAATACTATGGAAAATACAACTACCCAATACTGATCATATTACACCAGATTTACAGACTGTGATCAGAGAAAGTATTCCCCAGTCAATATCTTCCCCTGTTACATACAGGCATCTTCCGCTACAGCGTTATTTCTGCTCACACTGAGAGGGAAGATCGGTCACACCTGCTCACCAGAGGGACCAGGTTTCTGGTACATGGAGGTAATGCACTCTCCTATGTGCAAGTCATGCAACCCAGGTACATAGTATATGACAGAAGAAATAACCCCTGTCTGCTGACAAGACCCACAGCAAAGCTCTGCACCATGCCCTTTATGGAGCATAAGCCACGCTCTTGCTCTTCCACAATCAAAACCAGGCAACCTAATGTGAATTAGACCTGCTGTGTTTGAGGTTTTCTTACAGGCATAACAGATTGTAATGTGACATTTGTTGTTAGGGTAGGAGTTTTTCAAAGGACCATATGCAAAAATAAAATACAAAATAGAAGCCTTAGTTACTTGACAGAATACTTTTCTAATAGAGTTGAGATTCCCAGGTTGCCCAGGGAAGCTGTGGATGCCCCATCCCTGGAGGTGTTCAAGGCCAGGCTGGATGAGGCTTTGAGCAACCTGGGCTAGTGGAGGGTGTCCCTGCCCATGGCAGGGGGGGTGGAACTAGATGATCTCTAAGGTCCTTTCCACCCCAAACCATTCTAGGATTCTATGATTTCTCTTTTGTTATTGGGTGAGCTCAGCAGGTTCACCTAAGCACAGCTCATCAGCTTTCTTTTTCTCCTGTCACTGGGCAAGCATATGTCATGATCCACTGAGCACCTCAGGGTCATTGGCCAGCCTCTTCTTAAATCAGTTGTGCAACAGGTTTTCCACTGGTGACACAAACTAAATGCTTGTAAGTTCATGTTATTAGGGCTGCCTGCTGCCTAAGAATCCTGTCCTGGGCCATGTGTAAGTACTCACACAGGATAGTCCCAGAGCTGTAAGGCTGAAAGAAAAGGGAGCCCTCTGTTACTTCCATAAGAAGAAAGCAGTTCACTCAAGAAGGCATCATGTATACAAGTTGCAGAAATGCCCCAGGGATGACTGTGAATGGTTACAGAGGACACCCAGGGACTGACACCCGTGTGCCACCCCAGGCTGTCAGCCACTCTGCCCTCCCCCTGCCCACAGTCTCTACGGATGCTAGCAGGGCACCAGGCCTGAACCAAAACGTGTGGCCCTCAGCAGCCGGTATCTGGTCAGGACCATCACTGAATGAGCTGCAGCTCTGGGCTGCCTCATTTCTGGCCAGGCTGGAAATGCAATGCCATATTTGCAGCTGAAAAAGGTAAAAGCTAGTGAAAGGGGTCAACGCAGGGTGGAACGAGATTTCCTCTGGCTGAATGAGAGGCGTGTGTCCCAGCCTGTGACAGGTGAGGGGCTCAGCCCTACGGCTGCTGAAAGACTGAGGTCGGGGTGGTATTTAGGTAGCAGTTCTCCAAAGAGAGTGAGGTGTTTGCAGTCTTGTCTGGGGACTAAGCAGAATACCTAACTCTGGTTCGTTCCTAAAACATGGGCTTGAGCAAGTTGCTAGCTGAAGTCTCAAATAAAATGCCATCTTTATTTTCTGAAAGACCTGTAATTGAACTTAGCCCAATTACTGCTGCTGAAGCCATAACACACTGGGGTACAAACCATTGACACATTTTATGCTCATTAACTTTTCTGCCTAGGGCATCCTTTCACACAGACAGGATAAATACACTGGGAAATACATACAAGAAACTATTCAATTCAATTTCTTTTAAGGGAATAATGTATGTAATATTACTACATAGATTTGATTTTACTGTGTGGATGGATAAAGTGTAAAGCCATAGATATTCTCTGTTCTTATAATACAGCTTCTTTGATGCTGCTAAGAAGTCCTGATGTTGCTGACTTCAATACTATAGTAATTATTCATACCATCATACCAATAAACACTGAGCAAGCTTGGTCCTTAAATGCACTCCTCAAAGACATGAAACACATAATACAATCAGTTGCACAGGATCAAGCAGGTGTTTAGTATGGACTTCAACGGCAGCTTGCATCTCTAGATGCAAGAAGTCTTTGATCTGTATATCAAAGCACAATGGTAATGAGTGTGCTCACTGCACTGTACCTAGGTACTTCAGGTACATTTTGCTCCCCTGAATGTTGAAGTGATTAAACAGAACTTCACCAACACTACTAATTAGCCAATTGCTGTCTGAGTCTCAGCATTTAACTCTTTATTTTTTATTAGTTCAAGAGCATCACCAACTCTGCTCCCAAACACTGTAAGGTCTATTCACGGTCCATCCTGAGAGACTAATGGTTAGACATGCTGCTCAGAGATGGGGTCAAAAATGAGATAATCTCTTGTTGCTCCATAATGATCTAGTCAGCACGAGTAAGGACCACTGACAAGTCTGTGGATGTTTAATGACGTGATCAAGCTAGTCAGTGGAGCTACTAAGAACTGCCTTGTCTTTCCATGGCTTAACCACATCTGTATGGCTTAGTGCACTGTCCCTTCTGTAGAGGTTGCAAAAGGCTTTAGAGAGCAAACAAAACCGGGAGAAAACATGAGATATCACTGTCAATGTTTTTGAAAATAAAATCTGTATGCTTTCTTCACTGTAATTCTATCTCTTATTCCAGTGGAAAGTTAATTTTACACATTGTGAACAAGCTTACTTACACAAAAGATGATTTGGTAAAGTTAAGTAGTCCTAAATTCCTCAGAGGCCTTGAGAATTTGCCTGAAAAACAAAACCTTGTTTTTTCAAGGAGGCTTGTTGAGGAGGATATGCATAAAAGTGTTATTGAAAAGATTTTCCTGTGGTAGCACTAAGAACTAGTTTGACTTGAAACAACAATCAAACTGGTGTAGCATTCTTGACTTTAAGCTGAGACTGATCTTGTGTCCTGTGAGTCTTTCACTTACCCTGCACCACCGCACTTGATGCTACACTAATTTTACCGTTCTGCAATTCCATTCACACCAAAAATAAGGAGGATTTCTTCAATATTAATATTCTTAAGTTCTTCAGTATTCTTCTTTATTTCTTCGATATTAATATTTGCTCATTGGTTTTTAAGTTCAGAATGATTGTTCTGATTCAACGTTTTCTTTCTGATACTTTTTCCTCCTTGACAGAATAAACATCTGGATGCTGCACATTCATCAGAAAGTGTTAGTATGTCTCTACCACTGTTTCTTTGTATCTGAAGTTTTACTCTTGAGTTCCTTAGCCTTTCTACCTGAAACACAAGTGACACAAATCCCTATCATTGAAAATTCTCAGAGTGTTAACAATTCTCAAGGCGGCAGTACCTGAAATGTGAGCCTTTAACGTGAAAAGAGAGTATGAGATGCTTCCCACCCACTGTTCTATGAAACTAACTCGCTCTTTTAATTTATGTGCTGATGAAGGCTATTTCTATAAGATGAAGGATATGCTGTAACAGGTGAAGATTTGTAGTTACAGTGCTGTCCTCTGAATTTCAAAAGATTTCGAAAGAAGAGATTTTCTGCCTCCTGCATTTGAAACCTATACTTGGTGAAACTTGTTGAGATACATAAACAGCAAAAAAACCCAATTTGCTAGTGAACACATAATAAGTGTCAGCTGTTTCCAAAGGGTAGAAAATTACAGAGGGCCTCTACTGAAGAGCCTTAGCTCTGAAATAGAGTAAGAATGAAACTTTTTTTTCAACTATTTCCCTCCACTTCCAAATGCAGAACTCTGCACACCGCATGCATTCTGTACAGAGATCTTCTACTGGAAGTCAGCAAGAGATGATAACTTCACCAGACAAATAGCTGAGCCTCCATCCAAAGAATAATGGGTGCATTGCTTCTAGAAGTATGTGTCTTATCAATGTGATTCTTATGTGTTCATACTTCCAATACTCAAAACAGGGTATTTGGAATATAGTGCTACTAAGCAAAAACTTTTAAAGTTAACTTTGTAAAGCCTAAATGCGTTGAACGTAATATTGTAAGCTTGATTTCCGAAAAGCATTTGAGGTAATTAATTTTCAGAACAGAAATTTAGTCAGGTAAGGCTTAATAATGACAGCGAAAAAAAAACAGAAAGATGCAAACACAAAGTAGTTATTCTTGTGCTATAGAAGTTTTTTTCAAAATTTAAAGTGAGGGAACAAAGGTTCTTTACATTTTTTTGAGTAATTAGAAGGTTAACAGAGGAATTTAACAACCATGGTCAAAGATGGAGTAATTTTTTAAAGATTTGTCAGAAAAAAAAAAAGATGTAGCTTCTTGCAAGACACTGTCCAGAAAAAATATTTCTTTCTAGAAGGAAATCATCAAAAAAGTTAGAAGTAGACAATGTGTTTCTGAGGAACAGTTCAGACACCTGCACTATAAATACAGAAAGGTATCCAAGTACTAAGTTCCTCAAAAAAGACAAATTCATTCTGACTGTCTACAGAATTAAGGCAGAAGTAGCATGTTACAAACACATTTCTCAGATAAAATCTTAAATCACTTCAAAATCTCCTACAGTCTTCATTGAGACTATAATTTCACATTGCCATGGTAGTATTTTATAGAGAAATTCCCCAAACCTTATTTACAGTCAGTTTTCTTTTTAAGGATGTGTCACTGAAAACTAGCTCAAGGACCCTCCAAAATTTCAACTTATTTATTTCTATTGCAATGAGGAACACATTGCACAAGGCTCTCTATAGCTCATGCGGGATAACACAGTCCCTGCTGTAAGATAATTAGAAAAGTGACTACATATATTTTATTTTTTAAGGTATGCTAGGATTTTTTAAAAAATGAAAAAATGGGGTGCATTTTAGTCAATGGATAGTTAAACCATGAATATAAAAAGATAACATTTCTATAAGATGGATTTCTGTGTAGTCAGCCTCTCATTTCTTTGCTTTCTAGTCAGACTTCTAATGATCTAACTGGTACGCCCATAAATTATATATAGGATTAAATGTGCTAAATATTGTAAAAGAGATGTTTTATTGTTTGATCTGACAGCTGCAAACAAATCTCAGCTTTCTAAAACTCACTTTGAAATTGATTTACTGAGCTCATTTTAAAAGTTGCATGAAAAATATCTGCTTATCATCTGGATAGTGTAGATATAATAATAGCACATTCAAGTGTGACACATCCAATATTCAAGTCCAATAAAACAAAGAAACTGTGGAAAAAAATACAGAGGAAAGCACTGCAGGAAGTGAGCTTAACACTTTAACTCCCCAGTTTGTGCTCAAAATCTTGCAAAGAAACCACCAACCCATTAAATCATTCAAAGAAGATGACTGCAAAAGCTTCAGGCAACTCGCCCATAAAAGGGGTCTGAACACACTAACAGCACAAGCACTCCTAATTAGAGCTGAAATGCCAGGTTTAGAAAGTAAGAACATCTTCTCCTGTAGCTGGTGGATTGACAGAAGAACAGAAAAGCAACATGAATGATATCGCAAACTGCCATTCCTGATTTAGCACTAAATGTAATTACGACAGTATGTTAAAAGAATATATCCATGCCCAAAGTCCTAGAGCAATCATACATTGAATAAAACTGGTCGGTGAATTTCTGAGTCTGTCTCTTTGCACCACCTTTAAGTACTGTATGAATCTATCCTTTTATATTACAAGAACGCATAAATCTTATCAAGTTGTTACACAGAAATGAGAGATAAATTGAACATAGAATACAGCAGAACAGGCTATCCCCTTACTCAGTGTACCATGGGAAAATTACTTCAATTTTAAAATTCAGGAAATTCATTATTATTTCCTTTATATCAATGCAGCTGTCAGAATTAGTCAAAGACCACCACATTCTCTGAATGACACATTAAGTCCAAGAAGAGATTCTTAAAGTACTGAAATTCTGAATGGCAAAATTATCTGCAGGTTTGTCCAGTAGTTACCAAGAAGTTAAGAGTTTTTACCCAACCACATTATCAAGAGTTCATACAAGCTTATTTATGAGAAAAAGTCTGGTACAACTGAATAATGATTAAAGAAACTGAAGGAACTTTAAGGGCATATATTAGAACTTGCAAGGTAATTTAGTCAGCTTTTTTTTTGTTGTTTGTTTGTTTTTATTCAAGAAGCATGTAGGTGCTACCAGAAGAATCCTGCCAGACTCTTCTTTTTCTTCTAATTCCATAACTAACAACTGTTTTGTTTACTGCAAAGGTCAGAGAGCAGGTTAGAAGGGATAACAGTACATAGTTAAACACTTAGTCATTAAGATGAAAGGTGATGTTAGCATTTTCACCACAGCTAAACAGAAAAACAATACACAGAATATTTTTTAGTAAGACTAAAAATTACACATTCTGGTGATATTGCAACACAATCTGTTCCAATGTGCTCATCTTAACTAGACAGCTGCATTGTCAATTGAGGGCACATTGTTTCCCCATGTGCTGAGTTTCTGTCCTGTTGGCATGCACAAGCAAGAGGTTCCTCCTGAAGGTGGAACTACATCTAAGCACTGGGAGAAGTGATTTTGTAAGCCTCCCTCACAAAAAAGCGAGTCTAGTACTAGCCAAAATTGTGGGCAAATATTAGGTCATAAAATAAATGTTGCATGACATCAGTCTGGATGGAAGGAGCTGTAAATTGCCTTCATTCCACATTTGGAAAATAACTTCAGTTAAAGACTGTTGAGAAAAGGAGATATTTTAGAAATGTTGACTCATTCTGTTTTGACATTTCATTTAATGTCAACTTTTATTTTTATTTTGAAATGGCATTTTTCATTCCAAAATTGCCTTTTTCTAAAGGGAAGGTTAACAAACATTTCAACTGACATCTCCAAAGACGTATTTGTTTGAGGTTCTTTCCCTAAGCAGACTTCAAATTTAATTAATTTTTTTTTTTGACACTGAAGGAAAAAGTCTATTACATGACCGGCCGTGATTTAAAGGCTTAGAAAGCCAATGCCTGTGGAGATCTTTGAACTGTCAGATCAGAAGATTACTCCAAGAGCATGACATTTTGTTATTAAAAAGAAAAAAAAAAAGTTATAAAAGGACTCCTGTCCTTCCCCTCATCTTTTCCTTCTCTCCAACCCCAATAACTTTCCTCTTTTATATCAGATCCATTTCTCAGTTCTGTTTGCAAGCAGCAGATCTGTCTCCAAGCAGCAGTCTGGTTGATATCTTCCTTCTCTCACAGTAAATCTCTTAACTCCTTCCATTTATATTTGCTCTATTCCAAGCTCTTCTCTACCCTTACTGTCGTTTCAGCCTGGTGGATGTCTGAATTCCACCTCTCCTGGACCCAGGCCAATTCCACAGCCTCTTTCTAAGTGACAGTATGTCCCAGTTCAGTAAGATGTTAATGGTGAACAATAAAATAATTAAGCAATCCAAGCATCCATACACGTAATTAATTATTCTATGAGAAGCAGAAAGCAGACAGTATGTTCTGAACAAGTTCTGTTAATGAAGAATGGTCTGACAGATCTGATTCTAATTGCACCATGGTATGTCTAATCTGATTATGCTAATAGTTTATCTGCACTCTAAATCATTGCTGTCAGCTCAGATACTGAAATCTGATGATATCACACAGTGCTAGTGAAATCTAATGAAAACATCTCTTCCCTGTATGTTTGCTCTGTCTGAGAGTAAGCATTGCATTGCTCAGAGTAGTAGGCTGGTTGGGAACTCCTTGATGTAAATGTTCTTTGGAGTGTTTCCTTGGGAAGGACCACCACAGCAAAGTGTTTACAGGAATATATTTGAGAGACTCCTCAGGTACAGAATGTCTCTAAGTTGTTCCGTCACTGGAAAGTGTTACTTACTTAACTTTGCATACTTCAAGGGCCATGACCAAAGGATTACCATCTTCCTAAGGAATATTCATCCTTACCCTGATCATTTTTCGTATATTCTTAACACCAACTCCTAGAACAAGATCTAGGAGTTGGTGTTATTGAGGTTCGTTCTTCATCGTGATAGATAAAGCAACCTCAGTCAGAGGGCCAACACAACACCTCTTATAGATCACTTAAGACTGGTGGAGATAATGCTAATGGACAATTAGAGAAGGTAACACAAGAGCCTGAAAAGCTCTAATCCACCATACCAGTGGTTGACTGCAGCATATTGCAATCTGCCTCGCAAAAATTATTCAGAAAATTTGATAATATTCTGATCTATAAAAAATGATCAAGAAAAAAGGAGGACAGTTTCTTGACAATAAACCAGACAGTCATACCAGACAGTGGAAGGTAACTAGCTGCTATGTAACACATGGTCATGCTATTCTCAGCCATTACAGGAGGACTATTACCAACTATATAAAGAGCATGTTGTAAAAATTGACTTAACTTTATATTGCATTTTAAAAGTCTAATTTTGAAATCAGTATAGTCAAGAAGTAAAAAAAATAACAAAAGAAAAGTCCTTCAGTACATCATAAGGGGCAGGAAGATAAAATGCAGTTCAAAGGTAAAATAAATGACAGGATTCACAGTATTACTGCTTTCTGTTCAAGTCACACATAAGGTGTCATGTCACACTGCAAAAGCCAACATTGAAACATCCCAGAAACTGCTAAGAAATGCACGCAGTCAACTAAGAAACTCCAAATGAGAGAGATCCCAAAGGGATGTGGAGTCCTGGAAAGTTTATGAGGATTACTGGGCGTCAGTTGCACACAAATATGCACTTGAGAGGCCATTTGAGAGGCTGTAGTGTATACCAGCTGGTCTCCAGCTGCTGCTCCAGGTGGGTGTGGATACCCCATACACCTCTATCACAGCTGTCAATCCCCTGTGGAGGTAACCCTGGCATGCTATAATAGGCACCTATGTGAACAATGAATGTAAAGCCTCAGAACAATCTACAGGTCCCAGAAAGGCTAAAATGTTTGGTATCACCAGGAAAGAGTCCCTTTAAGACCTGCCTCTATGTCCTCTTTAAGGGCAGAAGCATGTACAGAAAGTATTTCCATTTCTAGAGTGAGTGAAAGAACACTGAGAATGGAGGAATCAGTTCAGTTACAATCCTGAGGTGCCTGCAGAGAAGCTGCAGATACACAGAAAATCAGACTGATGAATATTTCACTGTAGATGGAAGCTCTGCATTCAGAGAAAATCAAACCATAATTTAACCATAAGTGGAAGCTCTGCTTTTTAGGTAGGAATGGAGAACATTACAAGTGTCTTAATAACTGTTAGAAGCATCTTTATGTTGACGTTGAAAGTAAGAGATCTGAATGACATTCTGAGATGTAATTTAATTTTTCATTCATCTTACACCATCAAACCAGACTTCTACCATTGACTGCCCTGTTCAAAGCAGAGATATATACCTACCAGCAGCTGCCCAGTCCCATCGGTCTTTCTGCCTCATACTTTCTGTGATTGGTAGTCTCAGCTACCAAGAACCTGGTTGATCCTTCTAGAAAATTTCTGCCTGAGGTAGAATATCCAAGAAATGCTGCACAACCACCAAGAGTTTTTGAGCCCTGGAAGCTGTGCCCACACCCATCTGAATGGGAAGGGCTCTTTAGCTCCTGTATTTGGCAGTGGAAGAAAATTACAGTAGTAAAATACCTGCAGCCTAAATGCTTTAAAGATTCAAACTTCTGTTATAATCATGAGTTTATAATCATGAAATGTCACTGATGTGCTTTTTGAAAGTTCCCAGTAATTGATTTTTTTTAATTAATTTATGTGAGAAGACACAGATGATCACTACTTATTGTGTCAAAGACCAGGTTGTTTGAGAGGTACAGTGGAACATGTACACATTTTGAATTCCAGCTTCTAAATCAAATTACAGAGACAGACTGCAAGTCACCCTTCTAGATTAAATTCTTAATGAGCAAATTATGTACTACCATACAGACCAGAAAATTCAAAAGCCAAACTTTGCTGAAAGACAGGCATTCAGTGACAGGATAGAAAACATTCTGAAAGACAATCCCCTCGGTAAAGCCTGGCAGACATATTCATAGAATCATAGAATCATAGAATCATTAAGGTTGGAAAAGACCTCAATGATCATCANATCCCGACACAGGGAGAGTCCCAAAACTGCAGTCCTGGAAAAGAGAAGAGCCTGAGAGTCCGAGAGAGGTGGACAGAGCTGACCAAGAGAGAGCACTTCCAGGCAGATCCTCATCTGTATACTGGGCATGACATGCATGATATGGAATTTTGAGAGGGGGAAAGCTAAAGAGTTAAGGGGGTTACAGGGAAAGGCAACAGGGAATTGAAATGCAAGTGTCAAGAAATGTGTCTGTCAGCACACACAGCAACACTTTAAAAAAAAAAAAAAAGAAAGCAGAAACTATTCTGAGGCAGAGGTTTCATTTTTTGGCATCCAGTACTGAGGAAAAACAGGTAAATATAACTTATATTTAACATTTTATATTGGGGATATCTAAAAAAAAAGTATTTGCTGTGGTAGACTGAGGAACCTCTAATAACCTGTAAACCACTGGTTAACAATGACGAGTTGCAAAACTCAAAACTCTTGGTATATCTTCTGATGTTGCATATAGATGTTTCAGCCAGAATAACAACTATTTTTATAGCATAATAATGATCTGAAGACTTCTAGCTCGTAGAAGGTATACTGAAGAGACAAAAAGACACCTATTGAAAGAAAAATGCAGATGTTGCCACAGCTCACAAGGAGTCATGCTGCCCTCACTTGTTTTTGTACTTTATTGGGAGATTTATCTCTCTCTGCTCAAATCCAAATTGTGTTAATGTCAGTGCTTGCTGGACTTTCAGTGTACATGAAAACAGAGCCAAAACACAAGTTAATCCCCAGAACTGCAAGGCCAATAAGCACTCCACTATCATTTGAAATGTGGTACATCTTCATGACTGCTAGAATCCAGTTACGTGGCATTAGACTGTTCATCTTCCTTGAGTTCAGAAATGAAAAAGACAAAACTGTAAGGTCAGTACCTGCAATAGTATTTAGAAGCTCTGAAACCCTGAGGTGAAAGTTAGCTTAACCGTATTGCAAACCCATGCCCTTGCATTTTATGTGATTTAATATAAATGTCCAATGTAAAAAAGATTACTATGAATAAAGAAATTGGACTTTGTTTTTGAAGCAAGGTTACAGATACAAATTTGTAAGTTTTAAGGTATATTGGTATGCATGTCTTGGTTAGCAGACAGAGAACATGTACTGAAGACGCTAGGTGTTCACAACATGTAGAAACACCAGGTGATCCCAGACTGATGTAAGAAAGGAAGAGGAGAAAATAGAAGGAAGGGCTAGTAGGTTGAGACAAAGACAGGGAGGGATCACTCACCAGTTATGGTCACAGGCAACACTGACTCAACATGGCGAAAAAAAATAAATTTAATTTGTCACCACTCAAATCACAGTAGGATAATGAGAAATAAAACCAAATCTTAAAAACAGCTTGCCCCACCCTTCCCTTCTTGCCAGGCTCAACTTTGATATCTCTACCTCCTCCCACCAGTGGCGCAGTGGGATGGGGGCTGCGGTCAGCTCATCACACCTCGTTTCTGCTGCTCCTTCCTCCTCAGGGGAAGGACTCATCACACTCTTCCCCTGTTCCAGTGTGGTGTCCCTCTCAAGGGAGACAGTCCTCCTCGAACTGCTCCCTTTGGTCCCTTCTGTGGGGTGCAGCCCCTCAGGATCAGACTGCTCCAGCATGGGCTTCCCGCAGTCATGGCCTCCTTCAGGCCCAGCCGCCTGCTCCGGTGTGGGGTCCTCCCTGGGCTGCAGGTGATCTCTGCTCCAGCGCACCTCCTCCCGCTCCTTTCTTCACTGACCTTGGCGTCTGTGTAGTCGTCTCTCTCACATCCCACTCCTCTCTCCGCTGCAGGCTCGCCACAGTTTTTTTCCCCTCTCAACTGCGTTATCACAGTGGTGGATGCACCATCACTGACTGGCCCAGCCTTGGCCAGAGGTGGGTCCAACTTGGAGCCGGGGAAGCTTCCAGCAGCTCCTCACAGGAGCCACTCCTGTGCCCCCCATCTGCTACCAAAACCCTGCCACACAAACCCAGTAAAACCAGCAAGGGCTTCAGCAGGGCTGCATCTTGGGCAGTACATGATTGTTATCTTTGGGAAAGACATTTAATGAAGTTAAAAGGACACCAGAAGATCAATGTTTTTACACTAAGGTGCTTATTGCCGTAATTCCCTGAAAGCATCTAAAAGCCTCTGATAGTGTCTATGCCCTGGTCCATTTTTACATCGTTTCTTTTGTCCGCAACCCTATACTACCCCATAATACAAATATATTTTATAACATAATGATGTGTTGTAGAAGAAACAAAAACACAATGGCAAGTAGCTTAAATAACATTTTCTGTGCTTGTGCCTGAAAATAAGTGTAGGAATTTCTTCACCCACTACATCTTTCAGGAGAATGTAAATAGTGTTCTCTGTTGGTTTAGGGTAGCAAACTTTTATGCATTCAGCGTGGAGCCATTCTGAGGGGAAATTTTGAGTCTTCCAATGTCGAAGGCATATTTAAAATTATTTAGTACACCTTGTGAAGCTACACTTCATGCATTTAAACAAACTAATCTCTTTACACCTATAAGAAAAAACAATACAAATGTGGAGACACATTAATCATTGCAGTTTGTCATGAATAATGCATTTGTTTGTTTCTGCATATTATCTGATAATATATGGTAAAGCATGTTTACCTCTTTGGCATGCACATTGCAGCTTTTATGTAATGTATTATGTGTGGAACTTAGTTGGAATTTTTTGTTTGCTTTGGATTCTTTTTAAAGCGCATTTTCCATGTGTGTGAGTGCACCCAATACCTTCCCCTTTCCTCCAGCCTTCCCACTCGCCAGTGGCTGCCCCCTCACAAATATTTCAGCCAAATTTTGCAAAAAGGCAGAAGCTTGAAAGATAATTAAGTTTTCAAAGCTTTCTGAAAGCAGGTAGCCAGGAGAGAGGGAAGTATGTAGAAATGGCTCAGCTGAAGGATGGGTTATAGCATGAACACACAGGTTACAGGATTCCAGGAAATCCTGAGTGAAAGACCTGACAAGGTGCATACACCAGGAACGTGCACTGCTGTAGACACCAAGAGCAGTGAAGTATAACCGTATCTACAATCCCCAGTGTATCCAAACAATGCTATAAGCTGGTGTCACACCCTAACATGAAACTAAGATGTGGCCAATGTATGCACTAAAGGATGACGTTACCAGTGCAAAACTTGGAGCTCCCTTGTCTTCCAGCACAGATAGCCTCTGAGATATAAAATTATTTGATTATGTGTAAATGCATAGCAAACCAAACTCTTTCAGTGGCAGCACTTGTAGAAATACATGCTTTTCTTTTATCTTCTTTTTCTTTTATTGCATTTTAAAAAGAGAATAATATTGATCTGGAATGGAAAACATCTTCTAGGTGGACACAGCCATCTGTGGAGCTCTGCTGTGCGATTTATTGAAATTAAAGTAAAATTTTCTTACACTACTTTTTTAATTTTTTAACCTATACTCCTGCAGTAAACCAAAATATTCCTGTTAAAGAGGAAAAAGAATCAGATTTATGCAGCTGTAATAAAATTCTGGCATATTATGAGATGATGGGGAGAGAAGAGAACCATCCTGTCACGCTTTTCAGGTTTCTTGCTAGAACTGACCCTCAGCTCTAGACCATACTGGTTTATAACACACGTGAAGTAGGCTTTTTGTATTGTGTCAGGTAGGTCTCTGAGTAATTTCCATCAAGGGAGTGATTTATAAAATGGGCTTGAAAAGTCCAAGCTAGCAAAAGGGGACTTTTTGTAAAATATGTAATTAAAATACCAACAAAACCAGATCTGTCTTGTGTTAGTCATTTTCATTCTTGTACTCTCCATTTTCATTGTATGGACAGTATTTCTTGTGTCGACAGTATGCCTACAGTAGAAAGCAATATTTCCTATAACTACAGGAAGAGATAAATCACAGAATACTATTTGTCACATTAAATAAAATCTGATAATCTAATTAGCTTTTCTATTGAGTGATATTGTTAATACCTGATTAAATAAAGAATCCAAAAATAAATAATTGTCCCTCAAATATAAAAACAAATTATAAAATTACAGTACACTAAATGATACAACCCTATGACAAATATTTTTTTTCCTTTTCTCCAAGTGCATGCTTTCTCAAAAATACCTGTATTTAAGTATTCAATTACTTATGAGGATTCAGAATTTTTTTTCCCCTCCCACTGCATGAGGAGGAAAAGAGCTCTGCCAGATCAACACTTGAGGGCTTTATTCCATAGATAAATGGGTAGTATACTAAAGCAGACAAATAATAGCTCAGTTCAGTTTGACAACTAAAATATTTAGATTTTAGGTGAACCTAAAAGAAATGTTTGCTTTTCTCCCCCTGACTGAAACAGAAAAAAAAAAAATCTTTCCCGTGGAAAAAAATTATTTTGTTTTTAAACAAAGTTACATTTTTCATACTTCTGACCAAGTGAACTTTTCAGTTTACTGAAAAGTGATACTTTTAGTCTGTATTGGCTCCTATGAAAGTGACTTTTAGTGACTTTTCCAGAGGGAGAAAATAACTTATTATTAGTTCATATAACTGAGTTCTGTTGAAGCAAAGTAGAAGAGGTCAGTGGTTTTGCCACAAAAGCACTAGGCTCCAGCTCCGCAATGAATATCGGATGGCCAAATTTTTTTGCTGTCAAGTCTGTTTATAACACATGGATTTCAAAAGGTCTCTGATTATTGACTCATATTTTCGGGAAGTCATTCATTCCCCTAAACTCATTACTACCACTCCCTACAACAAATAGTTAAAATGAGACCAATATCCTTGAATTCATTTTCTAACATCTGCAAAGTAAAGATTTAAAGTAGAATTTTAACATTCTGAGCTCCTCTGTAGTCCTCCTGACTTGAATTACTTCCCTTGACATTTCCAGAATCCATGCTTGTTTTCTTGTTGTTATTGAAACAATAAAACCAATACTTCATGGACTTCTTCAGAAAAGACAGAGGTTTTTTTGACCTGGTGGTTGGTTGGTTGGGGTTTTTTTCTCCAGAGCATTTAGCGTCTAAAAAAATATTTTATATTTCAAAAACTCAGCTATAATTAATTTCACTTGCAATAGTGAGCATTCAACTCTTCCACAAGCCAGATTTCAAGTTTTTAAAAAATTTGTTTTAAAATCTAAGGAAGACAGTGGTCAACCAAACATTTTTGTGACAAATTATTTAACTGGCATCTCTAGTAGTCATCGGGGCAGAATGGAGTTATCCAAGACACCATTTTACTCCCTTATCCTGTTCTTGCTTTTCATTCAAAACATCTGAAATACATGACAAGTATCCTAGAAACAAAAGACTATCATACAACATTAATTTGTGTTGTTGCCCACAGGGAATCCTTTGGAAAAATAGTATAGGCTGTTGTGGCTACTGGGGGTAAATGAGAGAGCCTTGCCTTGACTCTAGAACTTTCTAATAGACAGGGGTTTTTAGATTTCCTTGGGTGTACATCTTGGAGGCTTTGTGATGTAAAACTCCTGTATTCTGTGGTGAAATGCACGGCAGAGAAAGAGAGGTGTTAATACAGTGGAACCTGTAGAAGAAGGAGCTGCTGAAGTTTGGTTTTGGGGGGTTTATTGGGGGTGGTTTTTTGTAGGGTTTTATTTTTTTGGGGGGGGAGGGAGGGGCAGGTTGAGGCCTAGAATATGAAAACTTGGATGAATTTTTTACATGAGAAGAAGAAAAATGCAAAGGACATTTTTGATGCAAAGGACAGTTTTCCCCTTGCTATCGTTCAACTACTTTCTCCACAGCAGGAAGTTCTAGTGAAATTTACTAAAATAAGACTGCTTAAGTGCTGTCTTCTGGAACTTTCCCAAGAAGCACATACAAGCTTACTACCATTAACTCTTTATCAGGCTGCATCTTAAATCCATACAGAAATTAAAGCCACAACAAGAGCTCTTGGGAAAAAATTGTTGTCAAAACATACCTTCATCAGAATTTGCCAGTTAGCTGAAACCCAAATACTTCCTGGCACTGTGCTCAGTTGTGTGGAAATCTGCTGAAAGCCTAGAAAATTGGGTGGGTTTCCACCGACAGATGGCTTAGCATCATGTCAGGTGATAAAAGTCTGCAGAGGCTTACAGGTAGCCAAGATTCCCAGCTTCATTTGTTCCAGACAAAGACTCTTTACACTTCTACTTGTCTTTTCAAACTGAGGCAGCATTGGTGTTTGAAATCTCAGTCTCCACGAGGTGGACTTAAGCAGTGCCTTTAATGTGACATACCAGTGCTCAAAGCAGGATGTCAACGTCATATTTACAGCCAGAGTCTCTCCCCAACTCCTGCAGCAGCCTCACCTTTGAAAAGGATTTTGTTCTGGAGAGCTCTTAAGGACCATGTCCCTTGGCCACTCATTCCTAGCAATAGATATAAAACATAGACTTACTAGTCCCAGATATTTTCTCCCACCTTGACTATCTCTCTCTTCCTCCCCCCTGCACTCACCAGCTGATGGTAACACTTGGCAGTCCAGCCTCTTCTATAGCCCCAAAATTAGGCTTTTTCATCTTCACAATAATTAGTTTAACAGTCAACAGCTGCAAATCATGATTTCTCACCTGGAACCATTGTCCTCACTATTTGAGATCCCTGCAGCGCTCCTGTTGGCTCTGTGGTGGAATTTTGTCACAGCTCTTCACTCTGAGCTAAATGAATCATATTCAAAGGTTGTAAATCACTGGAAGGTTACTCATAGGACTAGGAACTAAAGTGCCTTTCCAATCCTCTGACCACCTGCAAAACAGTCCCTTCATTGGTGCTAGAGGAACACTGAGCTGTATCCCATGACCTTAAGATGTATTATAAAGAACTACTTTGGTAGAGTCCTGACAGTTACCTGAGAGTTTGGATAGTGGAACAGGATTTTCTTTCTTTTCTTTTCACTATTGTTTTACAAGTAGATTTCTCGTGCTACTGCAAAGAATCTCTGGTATGGACTTACAAAAAATAATTGTACACCCACAGCTGGTTTTATCCCAAAGTTTAAAGTCAAACAAAATGGATTAGTATACCTGCAACCTTTCTACCAGGCACTGAATGGCAGCAACAAGGTTCAAATTTGAAAGAGTCATTAATGAGACATTGATTAAAAAACCCATCCATGACCCTGGAAAAACTGAGCTAAACTTTCTGATGCTCAAGAAGCTAGCCCAACATGAACCAGCTGGCTTAACACACCATATTATTCTTAAAAGATAAAAGAAAAATACCAATGAGGTAGATAAACTGGGCATCCATCAGCTATGCATAGAAAACCACATTATCTCATACCAAAAATATAGCAATTTACAGTTCTGTCTTGGAGAGACAATTGCTAAGGCCAGTCAGCTGCTTTTCTTTCCTGCAAAACTGGTTTCCCCACTCTTGAGTAGCAAACCTGACCTGACTCTACCCTGCCTTGCTCGCCATGCTTCTTCCAGCTGCACTAGTAACTTGCACGAAGCACTACTTGCTGCTGAACGCTCTGGCTGACCTCTTCAGCTTTGCTCATTTAAGTTTTTAGCAAAACTGCATGTAACATTGAAGACTACCACAGTGCCCTCACTTACCTGCAACCCATTAACATGTCTTTCTGTTTCTGAGACGACAAAAAGCCCTTAAGTAGCTCTTCCTATCTCAACACCTTAATTAAATGTACTCATGCAAACCCTCCAAGTGCTTTTTCATTTTTCAAAGTGCTCTTTTGCAGATCTGGATGGTTAGGATAACCACTTCTTTCCATCAGGCCAGTTTCAGGACTGCCCACAGCTCCATTTTATTTATCACTTGTCTCTGGTAGAGAAAGCATTTCTTCATTTTGGTAACTCCTTTATCCCCTGGAATACTTAGAGCTGGTTTTGCTTAAAGCCTCAGTCACCAATCTTTCAAACAAACAAACAAAAAAAGTATTCAGCAAGTTGTCTGCATATCACTTTGAATAGCATTTTAGTCTAGTATAATTTCCCCACCTGAGGATATAATTATTCAGTGGCTGGTAGGTCAGCAAGTCCTCTAATCAGTACATATTTCAGAAGATGTACCAGCTCATGCAATTTTCACAACACATGTAATATAAAAGTGTATAAATGAGATTATGGCAAAAAAAAAAAAAAGAGAGCAGATATTAAGCTTTTGGAGCAATACTGTGCCAGGAAAAAAAAGAACAGAAAAAGAAAAAAAAAGGACAAAAAGAAAAAGAAAATAAGAAAAAGAAAAAGAGATTGAAGAGTCATAGGCCTTGTTTCCAGGTGCTCAGCAATTAAAAAAAGGATGAAAAAAAGACTGCCAGAATAGAGCTTTGGTATTAGGGAATTGTGCCTGCAGTAGGGCCAGCTCTGAATGCAAGTAATACATGGGAATGACAGCTTTGAAGGGGAAGGAATTCTTTTAAAGTGAAACATCTATGATTAATAAGTTGTGGGGATATTTAAGGTTCTGCTCTTAATAAAGGCCTGAGCCTGACTGCCACAGCTATGGCAAATGATAAACTGTATTCATGACAGAAGAAAAAAATATCTAATCTCAAAAAAATGTCAGAACTTCCAGATTTACAAGATGAGGGAGAGACGGGAAAACAAAGGTTTGGTGTGTCCTGTTATTGTGTATCTAAACCCCAAGGGGAAACGAAGAGTGTCGGCAATGAGCCTTCAACAGGTCCCAGAGCCTCTTGCTGCACAGGGTTGGCACACCATAGACTGCAAAGTGTAAGGTCTGTCTTTCCTGCCCACGCCCCTGCAAGGAGTAGAGAAGCACAGCACTGCTTTCCTCCCCTTCCACTTGTAGCATTCAGTCATTTCTCTGGATGAAAAAGGGAAAAAACAGCACAGCTCTTCCTCTGCCCCCAGCACAGGCAAAGCTGCACCTAAGCCCTGTCCTCTGACCTGCTCACAGCACGCTGCAGCTCCAAACTGCCCTGGGGCAGCCTGCCAGGTTGTTGCGTCCTTTGCCTGGGAGCTGACTGCACATTTTGCTGACTTTCCTGCCAGCAGCAGGACCTCAGACCCACGTGCAGACCAAGAAACAAGTTCCAGGCTCACGCACGCATGGGCAGCTCAGCCCCACTGCCCACCTCATGCCCAGCTCCAGAGGGATGCCAGGAGCTTTGACAGCTCGTCCTGCCCAGACAGGTTGTCTTTTCCTCTGGGGCAGGATGGCATCTGTCAGACAAAATGTGCTGATTAGGAAATTAATTATTCACCTGCCAAAGCCAATAACCCAGCTGTGTTATCCAGCAGCTGCTGCTTCTCTCCTCTGCCAATACTCTCAAGAGGAGCACAAACAAAAGGGCCAGTGGCCTTGTCAGCATCACAGTGAGGGAAGTTTCCTACATGACTAAAAATGTCTTCCACCAGCTTTGAAAATCCAAATAATCCATTTAACAATTAGCGTGTTTGTCCACGAGTTACTGTACAAAATACAGAGCTATCGTATAGGAGAGTCACAATCTTAGATTAAGCTTTGCATCTTCAAGCTATTTTTAGCTTTTTTTTTAACACTTCCTTTGTTGTTTCCTCAGATCTCACTACTGCAGAAAGACAATTTTTTAAAAAAAAGTTAATGTTAGATCAATAGCTAGCCTCTGCTAGCAGCATCTCTTACTACATATTGTGCTGAATAGACCCTGATCAACAGGTACTCAAGCTTACATATGAAAGCAACTTAAGTAACAAGAATGTTCAAAATTAGATTATTCCTCTATTTAGTCATTAAACTTTGGTTTGGTCTGGGGGATAGTAAAACAAAATTTTTAAAAGGACCCCAGAGAATTAGAGGGGAATTATTCTCAGCATAAGATAAAATGCTTAACTCAATCACACTGAAGGAATGCATGGAGGCTGCAAAATGTGTGATGTGCAGATAAGTCAACAGTATTGAATAAAGTGTAAGAAAAGAGAGAAGGAACATCCTGCAGAAGAGGTGCAGTGACAGCAGACAGGGTGTCTGGAGACAGCACATCACAGCAATGGTACCACCAGGAGACACAGAACTAGCACAAAGTAGGTTCATGGGATTTAAGGCTTTAGCCTGACAGAAGCTCTCTCCCACTAGACAGAGGGAGAGAAAGATATTTTGCACTAAACACAATATATTTCAATCACAAGGAACAGTATTCCTTGCAAGCACAGGGTATGAGCTTCTTCCCTTCAAAAAAATAAGATTAAAAATCTAGTGTCAAAACTGAGTTACTAAATGAAGCAGCAAAATCTCCTTTGGGATATTAGATGCTGTCCATATAAGACACAAGCTTAAAAGATAGCATCCTACTCCAGTGTGAGGTTACAAAATAACCTGAAATAGAAAGGCCAGACGTGAAAGTGCCATAGCCACCAAAAAAGAAATAATAGAGTGAGGTACATAAAGACTGGGCAAAATTTCATGTTCCAGGTGACCACAGTAACTCATCTTTCCGGAAAGGCTTGTTTTTCTGAGAAGTGAGTACCCGTATGTCCATCAACTTAAGGGAGCCCCAGCCCCCAAAGTCAAGCCACGAGTGCCAGACCTCACACTCCGGTTCTTAATGATTCAGACCTTTACTATTAGACCCTGAAGAGAAAAAAAGAAAAAAAAAAAAAAAACCAGTAAATGAAAATCATCTGTGCTATGAAATCTTTGTGATGACACATGAAGTACATGTATGATGCATGAAGTACAATGCCACTCAACCCTTTCTTTTACTCTTATTCATTGATTAAAATAAATGTCCTACATACAGATTGGCTAGTTATTTCATCATGAGTAATCGCGTTCTACCCAGCTTCCTGCCAAAATCTAATAGATTTCCCCACAAGCTACTTGCTTACTTGTTCTCTGTTACCTTTGTTTCTTCTGTACAGATTGGATTGCCTCAATGAAAATACCTAAAGTAGCCAAATAATTGTAAAATGCTTCAGAGGTAACCTTTGTGTTCTAGGTAAATAATTGGAAAAGGCTCACGAGGATTCTGTTACTGAATGTAATTCCCACTCAGTAGAAGGAGACAAACTGAAGCTTTCTATAAATAGTAGCATTTCAGCCAGCTGACTAACTTCTAATACTGAAAAAACCAATCCTGTGGAGCCTAGCCCAGAAGAATCTGAGTGAAGTAGACAGAACCAGCCATCCAAAGGAGCTGAGAGGACAAACTTTTTGACTCTCAGTTCAGAGCCAGGCCTGGTTTTCAAGAAGCTTTTGTATATGATCTGCACAGTTCCCAAAACTATCAGACCTGTCTCTGAAAGGACCGAGCAGGAATGAGGAGTGAGAGGCAGTTCAGTGATTAACAGCCCATGTTGAGGTGTCCAGAAGAAGCTATTTGCAATGTGCACTGGGTATTTAAGCTCCCATCACTGCTGATGGAGATCTAGTTGGTATAGTGGAGGTGCCTGCCCACATAGCTCATGAGATTAAGTGTTCTCTCATCTTCATTGACTGTACTGATTTCAGCTCCAGTGACTAGAGCAGAAGCAGAGACACCCAGCTCAGTTGTAGATGAGGAACACCTCAGTAAAGGCCTTCCATTTGTGAGCTGAATCCCACCTTACATGTCCTTCTTTCAGCTATGATATTGTGCTCCCAAGTTGTGACATTTTGCAGCTGGACAAAGATGAAGCACTGATAAACAGAGTGCTCACCATCTACTTCACATATCTAATCTTTATGTGTTCCCTAAATAATTAGCTTTTCTTCTCCAAAGCTATCAGGCAACACACAGACTTTCTAAATAAGTCATGATCCCTCTCTATATTGCCTGAAAATGCAAAGTGCTGCGTATGACAGAAGAGGCACTTCCGTATGCCTCATAGCAAGGTGTCTGGGAAATCATGTAGTCCTTAAAGCGGGATTTCTCCACTTTTAAATGAGAAAGCCTAGCAGGAGAGCTTAAAAAGCACTTAGTACCCAGCCTCATCACCATCTGGTCAGATCCGATTATTACACAATCCAGAAATCTCCTGCTAGCTGCACCACAGGGGAATTTCTTAAAAGGCCTGCCGTTTACCATTTATAACTGCAGCAAGGAATAAGTGGAATATATGACTAGCATTTTGTGCCAAAATCAGAGGTGCTTGCTTTGGTTTAGAGACACTGATTATTCCACACCTAAACCAGCAGATTTGTGTAGATTAAATAATTTACAGAAAGAAAAACAGCAGATTTGCAAAGTGTCATTAAGGCACATGGACCAAACAGAACATCTACACCTGCACTATAAATTGATCACAATGCCAATGTGTGTGAAATATGGTTTCCTTTAAGAGAGCAGATGCTTCATTGTTAATAGGACTTTCACATACAAAAAATTAAAAGTTGTGGTAGAGTACCTGTTCAGCACCATATACTCACAATGAATATTAGAAGCTCTTAATTAAGCTCCATCTCATCAACATCAAAACCAGGTTCTTGTAAGAAGCAGAAGTTGCAAAAACACAAAAATAGGAGAATATTTAATCATTAAGGTAAGAATACTGTCATAAATATTTTGGGAGAAAATAACCATAGACCGGTATTTTCACACATGGACAAACAAGAAAAAAAGACTATCTGTGAATATCATTAATCTGGAAGAAACAGTCATTGGCTGCCACACAGACCAAAACCAAGCAAAGCACAATGTGTTTCTCACATACACAGAAAATCTTAGACAACTGTGATGCCAACATCACAGTATAATAACAAACAGATACTATCTCCCCTAGAGAACAATTTATACCTTTATATTAAATGAAGTATGGTTCAGCTCGGATTGGTTGTCTTGTTGTGATAAGTCTCTCAATAGATTCTGAGCTCTATGTTCTCCAGTTTAAAACCTTCAAAACCTAATTTTGCTGTCACTTGGAATTACAGCATCTCACAGATATCCGTAATGGTTTTTCCTTTCCTGCACAGAGAGAATCACCTGGGCTAAAGACTTGAACCAAATAACCTTGTTGTCCCCTCTGACTTCTGCAAACTTCTTAGCTAGAAACATTATTGTGATTTTTGGTTACGGTTATGCAAAGACCTTGCTTTTTCCTGCCAAGTTCATAACTTAACTGTTTCTCAATGAGCCAAAATGATGTAATTCAGATAAAATCCTAATTATTTATAACAAAGTTTATATACAATATGTTGAACTATTCTCTTCACAGTTCCAGAGGACTATGATAAGCCCCAGGACCAGCGGTACAGTATAGCAGAAACTAACACATATTACTTCTTAATGGCTTACAGTTCACTTGCTAAAATGTCAAAAGCATCTAAACACAGAAACCTAACTCAGAAACTCTAAAAAGTTGCCAAGTATTTTAGTATTTTTAAAAGTTTTGTTGCCATTTCTACTACGGATATATTTCACTGTAATGAAACGACCCAAATTTTCACATGGTCAGGCACATATCCAGGCCAGCGGTCACGTGTGAATGGCATTAGTCAGTTCTGGGGCATAGGTGTCTACTATGGGAGCTGAATTTTAGGAGACTAACAGCTGCAGAACAGCTGGACTCTACAGTTCTTCCTAGACTCCATCTGCAAAGCAGGAGAAATGATGTGATTAGGAATGGTCATGACACCATTCCCATTTTTCCAGTTTAATACCAGTCCATGGGTAGTTTGGTATTTTATTTTTTTTCCTCTCATACCAGAGGTCTACATCCCAGTCTTGAAAAGAGCAAGTACTGCAATTCCTGTTAATACCATGCTCTGATTCTGGTACATTTTCAAGACTATGCACATCTGAAGAAGGAAGCAATACTAAACACCGCCTCATTTCTTCTTATGTTTTTGTAATTTCAAAGAAAAAATCTCAAATGCCAAAATGCTTGGAATTCTTAATATTACATCATTAATTCCTCAACTGATCCAAGTCTTACTTGTTTTTTCTTTTTCCTCTGGAGACAGCAGCAATGACTTTCCCTGTAAGAACAAAAATAAGACCATTCTGTACAATAAGAGCCTAGAAATACCTGTTGCAGTATCCTGCCTCCCACAGTGTCCAGTATCAGAGCCCAAGAACATCAGACACATAGTGACACTGTCATGGTGCTCTCCCAGCTTTCTAGTGCTCTGTGACTGAGGGAATCACAACAGGTATCTTTGTATAGCACCTGATAAATTATGTTGTGCAGTCTCTTTGCCTCTTAACCTGCCTGAGTTTTTCGCATCCAAACATAGAAAAAAAGGACTAATGAATCAGTTCTTTGAAAAAAACCCTTCCTTTTGTTTTTCCATACCTACTTGCTAATTTCATTTAATGCCTCTTTGGCAACTGTATTATAAAGAAAGAGTGAATAACTTTTCCTTACTCAGTTTTTCATGCAACTCAGTTATAGCACAAAGCCAACAGGTTGTAATGTGCTAATGTTAAGGCTAGACCTGAGGTCCTCTCAGAGTGGAAGGGCAAAGTGAAGTGGGAAGCTGCACTTGCAGCCCCAGCCAAAAAATAAAGGAGGTAAAACCCTGATGGGAAAGGGCAGGAAAGATGCATATCAGGCAAATTGGACTCTGAGCGGGCATGAGAAACTGTTCAGCTCTCCTGGACACATTCCTACAACTTTTTTAAAAGATGTAACAGACAAGGGACCTAAAGCTGTTACCGGTTTTTGGGGAAAAAAAATTGCAGATACTGAAGGTTAATATCAAAATTCTCAGATTACCAGTAAAAAAATCACAGCAATCAATACATATTATCCCACAACAACTGTGAAAGACAGGCAAACAGCAAAGCTTATCTTGCATCTTAGCATGTGAATGTTCTTAGATAACACTCTCATCTGAAAACAATTTGAAATAGTTTTTACACCAGCCTCTCAGCCTGCACAGGATTTAGGGTCTGACAAATTATACAGTAGTACAATATTCTGACTAAAGCACTTCTGAGCAGGTTAAATGACTTCTCAGAGCATACCTTCAGAAAATGATAGAATACCTGAAGAATAGACTAATCTTTCACTATTTTCTCTTCATTTAAAGCAGATCTTCATACTAAAGTTCCTGCAAAAATCTCAACCAATGGGACATTTTCTGAATAACTTGAAACCATGCTAAAAATACCTTCATAGCTTTATATGGTTCAAATACTAATTGCAATTATTTTTTTTATTTAAATGCTTTGAGCTACTGTTTGGTTGCATGAACTGGAAAAATAATAGAAAAATATCATCACAAGAATCTCTTCATTGTGGTTTGTAATTTTTAGTGTATGAATTCTCAAGGCAGGGTTTTGCTTCCTTGCACACACCTAAATATTCCCGTCATACCAGAAACACATACTGATTTTAAAAAAAAAAAAAAAGTTAGGTCCAGTGGCATACATCTTAAATATTAACAAGGTCATCTACTTTCTAACCTTTATTCTCTTCATTGTGGAGCTGACACATCTGTCCTCTTCATAGTCCCTCAGGACATACAGACATCCTTCTGAGAAGACATCAAGACCCAGCAATGGTTCAAGGTTTGGGAAGATTGGTTCTCAGCATGGTTTTAGTCAGGTCAGAAACTTGGGATCTAGTGAAGATTAAACCAGAATGAACTTGTAATCAGAGGAGAGAAGGCACAAAGTTGCCTTGGCGTGGCAGGGCTAAAAATTGTCCTATCTTGTCTGTATATTTTGTGTTGTGGAGATATCAGCTTTACAGCAGTTCCAGACACTGGAGTCTTCTGTAACGGCAGTGTGGTGCAGGGACCTCGCTGGAGTATACCATACCTCCATTCCCTTTCATCCCCTTTAAACCAGGCCTTTGCTGCTCTTCCTTTTGACCTTACATGAGAAAGCTGCATGCTGAGTGTGAAGTGAAAAAGTCTTGAACTATTATATTGAAAAATGTACACGTTGACAAGGCAAGGGAGAGGAGGATGGTGCAGCCAGAAGCAGGAGGAAAGAGGACATAAACTCCCAGCAGGATGGAAGTTTGTCATCTAGCTCCACCTGCAGCTATCACCTAGAGAAGAGATTCAGGGCTTTGCTAAATGAGGGGGAAGAGAGGATACATGAGGCAGGACAGCCAAGATCTTCAGACTGGCACCAGGACTATGAAGAGGACAGCCACACTCAGTGGTTCTCAACTCCAGCATTGGTGGGGAAGATGCACCTATTTTCCAGACAGGAAGGCTTGCTGCACCCACCCCTCTGATGGCTCCCCATGCAGGCATAGTGAATAGGAGAGTCAACCTTATGACAGGTCGCGTGGGAAAGGCCAAAGTACTCAATACTTTTTCAGTCTCAGACTAAACTTGCTCCCACATCCCTGCATGTGCCAGCATGGTTTCAGAACAAAGACAGCCAGCAGCAGGAGAGCAACAGGTTAGGGAATACTTACATAAGCTGGATGTGTTCAAAGCCAGAGTGCCATACGAGACACACTCAAGATTGCTTAATAGATGTATGATGTGATTGCAAACTGCCTGTCTATTATCTGTGAAAAATCATGGCAATTACAGGAAGTTAACTGATCATTATCCCTATCCTTTTTTCCCTAAAAACAATACAGCTATTTGCTGAAGAGACAATATTGAACTGATCACACTTTGAACATACATATTTGTGATGGGTTAGCCCTTGGCTTGGGGCCAAACCACACACACCTGCTCACACAATTCCCACCCCCAGACAAGCTTAGGGGAGAGAGTTAAAGGGGTAGATGGAAAAAAGGACNAGGGTGGAAGCGGGGCGGGGGGGAAGCAACCACCTGACCCACCTGGCCCTAGCTAACGATCCCAGAGTGGAAGAGTCTCGAAACTCACGGAACGGAGATAACAGTCTGAGCATCCCAGAGCGAGAGCTGACCAGGGTGTAGGGGGGGGAAGGTCTTGGGAGAGCGATTCGGAGCCAGAAGAGATCCGAAACCGAGAGAGGTACCGGAACCAAAAAGGGCCGATCTTCCTGGGGGTCCTCACCTATATACTGGGCATGACGTGTATGTTATGGAATAGATTATTGGTCACTCTGGTTCTCAATCTAGTAACCGAAGAACAAATCCTAGGCTAGTAGCTGGGGCTGTGCCCTCCCAGCCCTCCTGCCCTGTCTGTGAAGAGCGAAGAGGCTGAAAGACCTTGAAATATCCTAGCAATAAACATTCCTTCCTTATCAACTTTCCTTCTGAGCACAAATCCAAAACACAGCCTCTTGCTAGCTATTATAAAGAAAGTTAACTCTGTCTCTGCTTAACCCAGGACGATATTTTATTGATGTAAAAAATGCTGACATCTTTTAAACTCCCTGTAATTCCCACATTATCCTTAATGAATCAGTATTCAACAGAAAAATCTCCTAACAGCTGCAACATTTCAAAAATACTTATTTTCTTAAGTGATTAGTCAGCATTTCTAAAATACTTGGATATGTTAGAAATATTTATTTCTAAGTTTTTGATCAATTTACTAGACAACAGATACTGTGCTGCTATTGGATTTACTTTGCTTTACTTTTGAGTCACTTTACATAAATGTCTGTCCCATGGATTTCCAGCTCATATGAGTTCTTTACCTTAATCACATATAACTGAAAGAAGAGCAGGCTTTTTTCCAATTGTGTCAGCTTACTGCATTTTGATGATTTGCAGATTTTACTGTTAGTCTAACTCAGTCTCGGTGTTCTGATTTTTACAAAATAATGGTGCCAAAATGTGAATCCTAAATATACCCGTGTATCTCTTGTTTTCTTCATCAATAGACCTCTTTCTAATACCATCGGTTATTTTCACAAATTAAGACATTCATATCCAGATTCAACTCTAGACTTTCTCAACTTACAGAGTTACCTGGGTCTTAGCCTTTGTGCTTGTCACATCTAGTTGTACATGTATACACTGGCAGATTGTCTAGAAAACACTTCAAAAAGTTCAAGAGTTTTCCATCACTGAATACAAAAGCAAATCCAAACACCCTTCAAGACTTTTAATGAGAGATAAGCAGGACTTTTTCCCTTAATGGAAAAGTACTTTAGGTGCTTACCGCAGTGGTAGATCTATCTTGGGATCTGCCTAATTCACACCAATAATTTTTACCCTAAATTGATCCTACACAGAGATCAGTAAGTGTCTGGACCAGCACACTTGTAAAAAAGCACATGTGAGCTTGTCGTTTTTGCCCTGGCTTTCTTGAACTAGAAATTACATGGGAGAATTGATATTTGTTGTAGAAATAGCTGTTTTCCTATTGTTCAAATAAATAATATATGAACTAGATTTACATTAATTTAAAAGAATTTAGAATTTCCATCCTTCCCATTGCAGTATCTAAATCATTCAGTACCCCCAGAAATGCAAGAACAGTTTGCAAAACAGCTCCTTAGGCAAACACCTTTTTAGATTTAATTTAAAAATCCATACTGATGCTCCACTACTACTTTATAGCATTTTCAAGAACTGAACACAGATTATATTAACTTTATTGTATCTAATAAACACAAACTAGTTTCAAAACTTCCTGTTGAAAACTGAAAAACTGAAAACTGATCTCTTTGAGAACTTCTACATCTCAAGACCCACGGAGAAAATTTGAAAGACTAAGACAATGAAATTCCCTCCCTGTGGTTTTCCCGTAATCAATTTCAACAATAACCACCTAGAGAAAGACTTTTCCTGTTACAGTTTGTTCATCTATCACTTTTTTAGCAAGTGTTCATACCTAAAATCCATTTCTTAAAGTAAAAGCTGTTACCGGTTGATTGAAAGGCAGGGGGATTCTGCAGGCTTTCCTATGAATAAACAGGCACAAGAAGTGATTACCTACACCTCCCAGTTTGTAAGTGATTTGAAAAACTACATTTAGGATCATGGACATTCAGTTGCCTTCAACAGACTGCAGAACATCCAAGATGAAATTATTAATTCCCCCAGGGTCAGATTCCACTCTGTAGCCCAAGGAAATTAAAAAAAAAAAAAAGGTAAGTGAAGAGAGGTTAGTGACTTAGAACAAGCTACATGCACAAGCACAGACTTAACACTGGCATTATGTAGCAACAGTTCATCAAATGACCTACACATAGGTATAATCTCTGAGCTTTGCAGTGTTGAGATTTTGTTGGCCCAATTTGCTGCTCCCAGGTAAAGGGTGGTTTAGGGAGATTGCTTGATGAACATTACCACTGGGGCTGTCTTACAATATGAAGAAATAATCATCATAATATCGAAGACACTACTGAAAGAAGCACTCTGATCCATTCTGGATTTTTAACTGAGTGTGAGTAGTATACAATTCGTCAACTAAGACGCTTAGGGCTGTATATTTTCAGTATTATTTGTCCTCTGCAAAGAATGAATACTAAGAGAGAGTTTCTGCCAACTGGAGGTTTTTCCAAATCCAAATGAATACAGAACTGAATAAGATTTCATTTCTTCTTAAGTGTTTTAATAAATGGCATGGAAGGAGAGAAAGAAATAAATACATTAAATGCACATGGACATTGTCAGGTCCTTCCTAAACAGACCTCCCTTATCACATTTTTACTGAAACTTAGCACTGATGAATTTGCTAGAAATAAATGTTTTCTGATAATAGATTGACTACAATGTTGGAAACTGGAGTATGCAGTATCCCTGTACCACTGTACCACCCTGTAAGAGGCATCCATAATTCTTTACAGACAGTCATTGCCTAAGATAGCAATGATTTTAAAATATAATTTGTAAAGCCAAACAGATAGAGCGTTATTTTCAAAATGTTGAAGTGGAGACCAAAATTATGAAAGACCACTGAAAAAAATAATTATTGTAGGCACAAGCAGAAATGGTTATGGAATTACTCATGGTATGATGTTGGTTACCTCATATACTGGAACAGAACAGAAAATGAAAGGACAGTCCCAGTATGATGTCGTAGCACAGAGAAAAAGAAAAGGTAGCTGTATTTTTTGCTTCCAAGCCAGCTTTAGGAATTACAAAGCATTTCTTACAATAAATCTCTAAGCATGTCCATCAGAATAGCTAGGCTCAGTTCAACACTTGCTATTTTGCAGATTTCATCTTTGCGCAGCCTGTTTGAAATAATTGCAGAAGTCACAGATGTATTTCAGCACCGATCAAGCATAAAACACAATTCTTCCACTACTAAAACCAAAGTACTTGTCTACCATCAAATAAAACAGCAGCAGAGCAAGATCAATTTTAGCCCACGGCTTACGTTTATGTTTCAAACCTAATAACCTTTTTCACTTGGGCCTTGCAAAGGGTAATAGCTCGACACTGACAAACATTACCCACAGAAAAACTTCATGCAACCATGCCTGACCCCCAGTATCCTGTTGTAAGTCAACACCACCACCCAGGAGAGGGCATAGAAAGGGTGTAAATAGACAATGGTAACTCCTCTGTACTTTTTGCAAGTTTACAATGACCTATAGATGAAGGATTTCCTGGGTCAGAAGTAACACTTACGATAATAATTCTAATATTCCTTGACTGACCTCATCATGTGCTCATCCAGTGCTGTGATATTCCTTGCCAGCTCTTCGCTCTCAGCTTTTTTTTTTCATCAGCAAACCTTATTTTATCAGTTCTCCATACAACATTTAATTTATATTTTAGGGCACTTAGTTTTTACAGGCCACTCAGATATATTAGTATATTAACGTCAACTGTAAATCAACACACTGACACATTGTCATCATCAGTAGACATTTGCAGCTAGATTATCCAGGTCTACACTGCGAAACAATTACCTTTAGCTTGTTTTAGAGGAAAAAAAAAAAAAAACAAAGCCTCTCAATATAATCAATAATTATTTGGCTAAAGCATTTTGAAATTCCCAACACCAATTTAAATTAATGCAAAATAGAAATTTAAAATATTATTTAATTCAGTTGTTACTTTTGCTTATCATTTTATGCAGGATTATTCTAAAACCTGATAGAAAATGGAAATGTATGTTTGAATCTAAATGTTTATATGGAAATATAGATTTGGAATTAATATTTGAGTAAGAAATCTTTTTATTATAAGTTTTATAATGTTTTCAGCAAAGCATTTCCATAGAATTTTCAGTTCAAGTATTTTCATACACATCTAGTAAGCTTTATTTTACTTTTAAGACCTCTCTTTCTCTGATATAAGAGTAAAATCTAATTTTAATTAACTTTATAGCTGCATTTATGTTTCAGATGTTTAGTCCAGGTTTGATTTTTTATGCAACTTGTCCATCCGAACTCACAGGCAATAAGAGTTATCCCTATGAACTTGGAAGATCAGAGTAAAAGACAGGTAAAAGACAAATATAATACTTATCTTTCAAGGGCAATATGGAGGAGCCCAAAAACACGAGACCCAGGGAGCTTTAGATCTCAGAAAACTACTTGAACTAATTCATTTTTAAAGTGACTTAGAAGAAAACAAGGGGTGCAGAGTCAGGGCTTGTTTTTCTAAACCAAAATCCCATCAAACCTTCTCCAGTAGAGTAACAGCGACTGATTGCACAGGTTCTGGGGACACAGGCAAGTGGGACAGAGGACACATTCAACATTCCATCTTCATCAAGGATGTTGTCATTATTTCACATGCCATTGTAAAACAAACTCAGGTCTAGATGAAAACACAATTGAGTTTGTGAAAACTGGTTGGAAAAATTGCTTTTGAAGGCTAATTTTCAGTAGTTCCTTGCAGAAATTTTAGGAGAGAGCAAATTTAAAAAGGAGAGGGATAGAAATTTGCCGATACCTCCAAGGTGGTTAGAACAGCCTTCTGGTGAACAAGCTTAGAATAAAAAACGGGTTTGTACAAAGAGGAGACAAGATCTGCAAAACATGATGCTGCTGAATAGGGACAAGAGTTCAATATTGCTTCTCAATAGGAATAGTTACCTAAATAAAAAATGGGTGGTAGCACTTCTGCAGAGGAGGCTCTGGAGTCCTTGTGGATTACAAAATGGACATTAATCATCCATGTCATACTTTTGCAAAAGACACGTGGAACAAGTCTTGTCACTACCCAGGCCTCAGCTGTAATACTGTGTACAGTTTTATAACTTCAGACTTCAAACAAAGGAGGGCAAACTGTGATAGAGTTCAGAAGAGACCACTGAGAGCAATCACGGGTCTAAAAAACATGAGAAAAGATACAATGGCTAAGGAAAAGAAGGCTGAGGCAGATATATTAACCTTGCAGTACATAATAGGCAGCTGTTAGGAGGAGCAGAACACTCTCTTCTCCGTATGCACCCTGAACAGGAGAAGTAATAATGGGTGTGCAGCACGAGAGAGGAAATTTGGATTACAAACAAGAAAATACTTGTCATAGACAGAGCACTGAAAGAGATCACGAGGGAAGGCTGTGGTTTATCCTCCAACCAAGATTTCCCAGAGAAGATGAAACAAACTCCTGGCAGGAATGCCTCAGGGCAGGCAGATGCACTAAATGAGCCTCTTGGTGCCCTTTCCAAGAGTACAATGATGTGACATATCATTTACAGAATCAGAATATCACTTGGCTAGAATTTGTATGTGGTCATTTAAAATAAGCAATATTGCCAAAACCTTGAGTCACTTAGGAGTGATTCCACCTACAGAAATACAGATGGCATTCAGGGAAGAGTTTAAAAATTCTGTATTCTTCAGTGTGATATTCAACACCCAAATATAAGTGCACCTGTCTGCTCACAATACTGAGCTAGATGTTTTTAAACAACGGAAGGAAACTATGTTAAAAGATACCTTTATGGTATGCATGCACCTACTCACTCAGTAAAAAACAGCAGACAAACTCAAAACTGGTTTGAAACCTACAGTTCTCTCACCAGAACTCACTGGCCATCTGGTGTCTTTAATGAACTGCCAGTAAAAACAAATTTAATCATTAATTGGACTCTTACACGTGTATTTCTTAGCCACTAATAAGCCTGAGACCTTCTCAATGCCACTTGATTACCAGTTTTTAATATTTTCATTAATCCAGTTCACATAATATTTACTAAGCTTCTCAATCTTTCTTAATGACACTTTTTTTTTCCAGGTTTGATTTTTCCCCTCTCTGTTCTCACATCTTTTCTCTAATTGCTGACGATGCAGTGACAGAAGAACAAGCAACTACTTTCAAGATTGCTTGAACAAGAAATACAGCCAAATGTGTGTAGCCACCCCTGAAGCTCTTTACAACAGAGCGTAAGGAAATATAAATGGCTTTTTAGGCATGTTTTGAATTCTTGAACTTCCTAGAAAGTAGGTTAATATACTAACATTAAATTTCTATGCTAATCTGGGGGATTTACAGTGTTGTCATGTATCTGCTCCATGCTGAAATGTTCTTGCACTTTGGGAAAAGGATTATTATTAAAACACCTATGAGATGTTCTATCGTTCGCTTTTCCAGAAATTGCTTTTAATCTTCATTTTTAAAATACATGAGAATTGTGAGTAATCCATGATTTAAGGTAACCCATGAAGTGAAGAACTGTGCCATACTTTTTACTGGTTTTGCTGAATAAGCTTGAGAAACTTACTTTAAAAGAAAAAAAAAATCTCTCAAACCAACCTGTTTATAACTTCAAAATAACCAGAATATCATCTGTCTGGGAATCAGCATTGTTCACTGGCATTTTGTCTGGGAATCAGCTTCGTTCAGACTCAACTGAATAACATTTTTAAGAACTAAAACCTGCCTATTCCTTTTGCAGCAAGATCAGGCAGCAGTGTACTGATCAGCTAGGAGTGCAGAGGCCAGCTGCCAACAAAGACAGCTTTTCTCCTAAGTGTTTTAGGCACTTGAGTTAGACAACTGAGACATAAATTTACACCCTACAAGGTTATACTGCATAAAATTCTGTCCAATTTCAGTTCTCCAGCTGCTGCTACTTTTCTCTTACCAGAATCATAGATGTTTCAGAGAGGCAAGCCATTCACTTCGATTGGTGCAACCAGCCAGCAGGTTAGGCAGTATATGAACAGACAACAGGAGACAGAAATGTCTGAGAAAACAAGCAAGCATAGTTAAAGAAAAGAATCCAGCCTTTTCTGTACCTCAAAAGGCTAACAAAAGTGCTGGGTTTTTAACTCATGAACCAAGAACTACAGAAAAGTTCAGTAAATATGAATTTAGATTTTTCAGAAACAGATGTAGGAGTACTGACAGTAAAATTGTCTGCAAGTAATTAGGCCAGATAAAATTACAAGAATATTGTGCTATACTGCTAAGGAACATACCGTACTCTCTTAAGTCGATAACGAAATTTCCATTGACTGAAATTATAGTTTCAGGCTTTATCTTCATGCATAACTCCAAAAGCAAAAGAAGCAGAATGCATATGGAAAAGAATAAACCTATAAATTTGCTCAGCAGGATGTAAAATAAATATCTTCTTTTTAATAAGATATCATGCCATGCAGAGCTGTATTAAATTTCAGTCTGTATTTTTACGGAATTCTGCACTGCACATCTATGACATTCAGAGCACTGCAGTTAGCATAGGAGAAGATGCTTAGTGTGAAGGTTGCTGTTAAACTAAATACATGAGCAACTAATTTTTAGCTGAGCAAGAAGAGTGCCAAGAGCTATTTTAAAAATTGTTTACCTGAACAGTAATGGTATTTCTACTCCTACTGGCTCCTAGCTATTGTTCAAGCATTGCTACTGATAGCAAAGATATATGAGCTGTAAGACTCATCTCCACTAAGTTGCCTTCTGTTCTTCAGTAATGCTTATTCTTGTACCTACCTTCATTCCTGTTACATTTGTTTTATAATCCTAAAGGAAAAATGAAAACAACCAAACTATGAATCAGTGAAAGAACACATTTACTTCTTGTATTTTACAAGAACTTACACTTCTTTATTTACGAGTCAATAAATCTAAGCACATTATGTGCAAGAGAAATAAACATTGCCAAAACTTTATATAGGAAGACCATCAGGAAAAAGCCTGTATTTTAAGGTTTTGTTATTGCTGTTTAGTAAATGGACTTAATTTGTGTAGAACCTGTACTCACAGTACAAATAATAAAATCTGAAAGTGTTTAGGCTGTCTGTGTGCTGAGAGAACAGTCAAGGTGACCAGAGTTGTCTCATCACTTCCTTGTGTTCTCATGACTGTCTTCTACCCATCTGTTTTCTTATACTTGGGGCATGTCAGGTTTAAACAACCTGAGCCTGCTTCTCTGGTGCTCTAGGCTAGAAATCTGTATCACAGCTGTACCTGGGGCTGAACCTGAGCCACCACACCCCTCTGCACCAGGGTGCTTTACCATACAAGCAGCTCCCTGGGAACAAAGTCATCTCTCTTCTGGGCTTGTACAGCACTGAGCACATCAGAGTCCCAGGGTCCAGGAGAAGGGCTCCCAGGTGCTGTAAATGTGAAAAGAACAGCCAAAACAAGGGCATTCCATGAAGTACCATCACCATTTAATTTTCCAGAGGCTTAGCCCATTTGTGAAACTCCATCTCTCAGTGCACTTTGCATAAATGCCTTTCTCATGAGCCTCTTCCTCCACCACTGGTCCCATCCCTGGCTAACTTGTTAGTTAACATTTTTTTCTGCTGACAACTAGGACAGGCTTAGCAAATTCCCTATTGCCTATAGAGAGTAATTTGAAAACTACTGATGATTACATTCACTCCCAGCAAAGAAAAACCTGTATGCAGCCTTTGAATTTGGGCCTGCTGTAGACACAAAATATATTTTAAAAGACATAGGTATAAATAGTTGGCTTTGTCCAAAAAAATGTTTTTACTATATTGTGTTTTCTTTAAAGTATCAACAGGTTACTTTTTCATTGAAAATCAAAATTCTTAATAAAGAATTCAAATTCCTAAAAAAAAGCCCTCAGGGGAAGATTGGTATTTTTTTCATCATGGGAAGTCTTCTTTTTCCAACATTTACCTCAAATCTTTCCTACCAATCCCACTTACAGATTATGAATATGTTTTTCATGCTACGTTCTTCTTCACTTGAAGCAATCTCCAGCAAATACTGCATTCTCAGTAGACTATAATGGAAATGAACTACTTCCAAGACAGAACAAGCTTTATACAGGTAGTACTTTGAGATGCAGAGTATTCCCATTCCGATGTGAGGAGTAGGAAGACAAGCAGTAAAAGTTTGTAAAAGCTGCAGTAAGGGATTCCTCAATCAGCTGGATTTCATTTACAAGGCAATTGATCTTTATAATTCAAATTATTATTCCTTAAACCTTTTGAATTTAATTTTGCTATTTCTCTGTCTTTCCTGCATCACTTAATTGCTTTTTGGAGAAAAATAATCAATATAAAAAATACATTTCATGACTAATAAAAATGTAATTCCATAAAGATTGATTAAACTTTTGGGAAATATTCCAACCTGAAAGTAATAGCTTTGGAGAATGAGTCTTCGCTTGAATGGAAAATGCCACTGCAGTCAGGGCCTTGCTATTACTGCGAGAAGCCTTGAATACCCACAGCTCCAGCTGAAGTCAGCGTGATACATGACTGTTCGATACTTCCAAAAATCAGGCCCATAACCAGCTTCTCCCCTCTCCACTTCTGCAGCATGTCTCAGAAAAGTTCTACAAATCTTACTGAGAGACACGATCAAGGGGAACTCAGTCACACCTTGTTGGGAACAGATGTTCCAGCTGAAACTGAGTTTACTTGCTCCTAATTTGAATAATATATTTCACTGCCATTCTTCAGAGCAATTTAACCCACTTTCATTTTTCGTTTAGCGCTGTGATACTGTTAAGAATGTTTATATGGCCCAGGTACATTATACAGGCCATTGCCTTACATGCAGATGGGGACTGGCACTACAGAAGAGGAAACCAACTCCTCAGTAGCAAAGGAGAGGTTTTCCAACTCCAGCTTTTTAAAGAGTATCTCATGAGGTTCTCTCTTCCTTCTAGTACTTTCTCTTAGCATTTGTTCTCATAATCCTAACTACTCTTCATATCTGTATCTGTTAAATTACTTTTTTAAATCCAAAAGGAAAATCAGAGTACTGGAGATAGGGAGGAAATTATAGCAGTTCTGGGAGGGAGGAGGCTGTGCACTATCTCCCCTGGCAAACAAGAGTAAAAAGCAGAAATGTGAGGTTAGGAGCTCCCCACAACAGCTCCCAGTGCTTCCTTCCTCAGGACTGCCAGCCCCTAAAGCCAGAGCTCCACTTCCCTCTCTATGTATCCTTCCCAGCTAATGCAAGGACCTTTCAGTATTCCCAATGCCCTTAATTTCTCCCCAATCCTGATCCAAAACCCCCCCTGCCCACCTCCATCCCCTAAGGGGCTCACTGCTTTAGCTTCCCATTTCAAAGCTCAGGGGATGGCCGGGTCTCTCTCCAGCTGCCAGGACTGCCACCAGAGCTTCGGAGCAAAACCCTCACTGTGCTTCCCACAGTCAGTGAAACCTCAGATATCTTACTGACCACCACATTCTGCCTGGCCTCGGACCATTCCCTCCCTTCACCCTCCTTTGCAAGCGCGTGCTCTTTCACATAACAAAAATCTACCCAAGAAAAATGGCACATACATGTGAAAGGCCAGAGATAAGGCTCCTTATTCTTGTAAAACTCATGGGAACACCTTTGTAAGTCCCACAGTTTAATTCCACCAAGCCTGAAAACGCATTTCTTTTGCCAGTTTTAAATTTGCCATATTTCAGAAAAAAAAATCTCTTTTTTCTTTTTTATGAGGTAGTGAGAGCAGAATTTCTTTACCTGTCATCTCTAAACTGTTATTTTTTTAGTTTTCTCTCCTTGCCCTTTGTACAGGTCTTCCTAAAATAGACACTCCCATCCTTTCAGCATTGTCATTAGAGAGATTTTCAAACACCTAATCACACTATGGCCTTTTTTCTGATTGCCCTTTAATTTAACAATATCTTTTCCTAAGACTGGATAACAGGTTCCTATGCAGTGGTTCATGTGGGAATAATAGTATATATTAATTTCTATTTTCTTCTTTATCTGCCTCACTCTCTTGTTTGCTTTTATCACCAGAGGCACTGCGAGCACCAATCCTCATTAGGCTGTCCACAAAGTTATACAGAGACCCTTCTGAGTTCACAAGAACGGTGGCCAGCTACAACGAGAGGGAGTTCCAGGTGTCCGGCTATGATTTCAGAAGCGGTCCTCTGCAGCTGTGCCAAAGATGGTACAGACCTGTTGGCTAAAATGAAGGAGTCAGTATGGCCAGACTGATCAGACCTGGACAATCTCTGGCCCCGTACTGCAGGCCACTACAACGCTGTCCTTTTTCCCTTTGGTGTATACTGTTGATCATTTGTTGAACTTGCACTCCCTTCACTACATGTTTTATAACTCTGAAGCTGACTGTTCTAAATAACTGCCGTCTGCAGATTTGACTAATGATCTAATCTCTTCCCCTTTCTAAATATTCCTTATACAGAGAACTTAAACCAATTGTGAACTTAGGGGCATGCAGCTGCTAACCTTGTGTCATGATAGAAGCGGACAAAAGTATAAGATCACTCTGAAGGCTCTCGCCATGCATGGTTATTCTGATGGTAACATTTTGATGACTATTAGGTTCTTTGCCTTTGAAAGATTATCTTTAAGAGGAGAAGGCACTAAATGAGATAAAAAGAGACAGTGGCTGATCACTATGACCTAATTTAGCTGGGGATTTTTCACTGGGTTTTAATGGGACCTGAATTGCATTCAGTCTTAATTAGTATTTTATCCCCAAAAAAGCACCCATCCAAACCCATGATACCACAAGACAGACTCAGCCTTGACAACTAGATGTCATTGGTTAAAAAAACACATATTCAAATGTAGAATGAGGTTATTAGAAGGAGATTTTTAGTATATGGTTTGTAGGATTAGCCCTGGATAATGTCCTTGACTAAGACCATTATTATTCCTTTTTGGGTGAGGAGAGGGAATGCCAGACTGACCTCACCAAAGAAAGGGATGTCACTGAGACTGATGCAAGAGGAAAGCTCCACATAAATTATTTACCACGGACACAACTAAAAGGATTGCAAGAAAAGGCTCTATAATGATGGGGGAAAAAAAACAGTCACTACTAGGAGAGTATGCCATCTTCTTACCAGGAAAGGAACAAAGAAAGCAGGCAAATAGGTAACAAGGTTTAAATACATCAGCTGGTGTGAGAGAGCACAAAAAATGACCAGCTGCTTCTGCTATAGAAATTTATTGCTGCTAAGGCAAAAGTGGATGTCCTCTGCCCTGTCCTTTCTCCCAGAGAGGCAAGCAAGGAAAAATTTCTGTGGAAAGGTTAGTCAGAGGCATGGTGATGTCTTTCTGCTGTTATATTTAGCTTATTTGAAGTACCTCAGATATAGACACTATTTAGTACAATAAAATGAGTCATGACCACAATTAAGAGATTGCCAAATGCCAAAGAGGGAAAATCAGCTTCCTGTTTGTGTGGTCTCTTAGCTTGTGGGACAAACTCTCAAGAGCAATCATACTCGTCCAGAGGTACACAGAAAAGCAGGCTGATTTATGGGAGACTGCAGCAGTTACTGACTCCATACTGAACCAGACAAGTGCAGAGCAGTCTAAGACCTCTCTTCCTAGTCGACTACGAGCTTAGACCCCAAGCGCTCTGCTGTGAAACAGAGTGTGAATAAACATCTTGTCCATTCCACAGCTCTCACAATAGGCACAAATGACTAAAAATAGATGTTCTCTGCACCTTCTTTACAAGTTCTTCACATGTTCTACAGTTCAGAAGCCATTTCTTACAGGTATTTAATGCCACTATATGCTGGCTAATTTTCATGAGTAACTAAGATCTAGTTTGCCTTCAACTCTGAGCTGAGAGATTGAAGATGGAAAACTATATCAATTAAAGGAGTGCTGGATATTGATTAATAGTTTCTTAAGTTTCAACTGTATTAGTACAGCTAAAGTTGCACTATAGGGGGGTGTTATTTAAGGATTTGTAGAGAAAAAGATGTATTAAAACAAATATAAACAAGAGACAAACTTATAATTCCTACCCTTTCCAAAACCCTTACTAATTTTGCAAAGAATACAATTTGATGAGAGTAAAATAGCTCACTGAAATTAATATGCAGCGTTTTGTTTGTCTTGCATGTATGAATTGCTTTAATTTACAGTTTAATTTGTTAGGAAAAGAGTCCTGATAGAGCCTTACTAAAGGAAAATCCACACTTGCACTCACTCATCGCATTATTATAGACCGGTGCGAACACAAATTATCTCAAGAATGCTTTAGGGGGATACAAGCTTCATTAGAAAGATAATCCACTGCAATATGATAAAACATAAGGTAGCTATTCACTCTACCATGGCACAGATGAGGACTTTATTTTAAACCCATAGCAGACTGAATTTTTGCATGATGTTTTCTTTAAACTGCCTTGCTTAATCTAGAAATACATTAAAATACTCCTCTGCCAGCTGTGTTGGTTTCAGCTGTAGCAAATTGATGATTAGTATCCTCCTGACACTATTTTTTTCACATGGAATAAAAAATGACTGTCACAAGATTACAGAAGAGGAAAAAATCTAAAGTTCATTATGCTTTGTCTTTTGTTTTTTATCTTACTCTTGAATTATTTTTGTAATTAACAGATCTGCTACAATTAAGCAGATTTGCAAATATGTCTAGTGCAGAAATTGAAAAAGCTGTTTGCCAAGCTAAAAAAAAAAGCTACTAACATTTAAGTCTCACTAATTTGTAGAAATTCCTTCCACAGCCACCTAAAATGGCTGTATTCAGCATGGACGCTTGTGATATTCTGTGATACATTGATGGTCAAATCCAGCCCACTGACTTCAGAAGATGACAAGTGTTTTGACTGTGTCTGTTCTTCAATCTCAGCCTCCAAGGTCATTTCAAGAACTCCTTATATTAGCTCAAGAACTACACTGGCTATACTCTAAAGATATATTTTATCCTGATATACTGTTGACAAGTGCAAAGTATTGAATCCACTAGGATTCTTTCTTTTCTTTTGATATAGATGACAGAGGCATCACAACCACTGAACAAAGTGCAAGCAAAAATATTATTTTTCCATATAATTTTTAAGCATATACTGCATACAAACTTTAAGTGCAAAATATAAATCCCATGTTCATAGGCTCAGAAAATCCCTTTGTTCAGTTAAGCTGCATATATGTTAGCAAGCAATGCAGAGCAGTAGAAATGTCTCTGTAAAGTGAAATAGCTGGTGAGGATCTGGCATCCTCCTTGCTCATATTGCATGTTTTTTTCTACATCAAAATACCTATGTTCTACTCTCACAGACTGGCTGCCAACTTGCCACCGGTGAAGTCCTGGAGTGCATCTTCCAGTTAAGTTCCATACAAAGGTAATCCAGTTCACCGCTCTGAGACTGCTCCACAGCACAAAACAAAGCACAGTATGGGAGTATGATTGAAAGGTTCACTGAATTCTGTGAATGATCCGCAGATATCCTGTTAGTCTTGATCCCTCCCTCAAAGCTAGAAGCTCTTGGAGTGCTGCTCTTCACTTATTTCTGAGGCTTGGTCCTCAGCCATAATAGACTACACTGGATCCCATTTTTCTTCTTATTGCATTGGGTGGCACTACCAGCAAACAAGTTATTGTGGATTAGCCCATCAGGACTAGATTTCTATGAAAACAGATTACAGAACTGCTTTTAGCCTGTGAGACATTTTTACCTTTCACTTCAGAATGGGTGGGTGGGCTTCAGATATCTTACGACTGTAGTAGGTTAACACCAAGCTGCTCTATCACTCCCCTCCTCAGCAGGACAGGAGGACAGATAACATAAGAAGGAAAAAACCTCATGGGTCAAGATGAAAACAGTTTAATAAAACAAAAGCAAAAGCCACACCTGGAAGCAAAGGAAAACAAAAGATTTATTGTCTACTTCCCATCAGCAGGCTATGTCCAGCCACTTCCTGGGAAGAAGGGCTTCCGTACACAAAGTGATTGCTACAGAAGACAAAGATCATAAACAACGAATGCCCCCACTTCCTCCTCCTTTCTCTTAGCTTTTATTGCTGAGCAGACATCATCTAGTATGGAATATTCCTTCGGCCAGTTTGGGTCAGCTGTCCTGGCTATGTCCCCTCTCAAGATCTCGCCCACTCACAGCCTGCTGGAGGGTGGGGAGGGGGGAAATGTTGGGGAGACAGCCTTGATGCTGTGTGAGCACTGCTCAGCAGTAGCCAAAACAGTGGTGTGTTACAAAGTTCAATACTATGAGGGCTGCTATGGGGATCAACACCTTTCTAGCTGCCAATAAAATCAAATCCATCTCAGCCAGACCCAATACACTGATAAAAATTGCTAATCCCAGGTGAGACCTCAAGCACAAACGGTCTCCTGATATGTTCTTAGAGAAGTTACAGGCTGAACTACTTCACTACCCACCACCACTCTCCCCAAAAGCTCAGTACAGTGATAGGGCACATATATGTCCATCATCAATGACTTTCAGCAGCTGCCAGAAGGAATTTGCAGTGAGCGGAGTCTCCATACCTATTTTGTCCCTGGCCATTTTGCTGAGGCATCGATGACTCTGACAGTAGATTTGCAGGGTGGGCACTTTTCTGTTTGATCACAGTCCATTGTCTCTCTTCACATATATCATCAAAAAGCCATCAGGTATGGTTTGTTGGGTTTTTTTGCTCTTTCACCTAGGGGCAGATCTGAGTCAGTGACCTGGAGACGAAGGGCTCCATATTTCAGTACCATGCTTCCCAAGAGATGCTGTAACTCAAGATGATGAAATACCTAAAGATACAATTTCTCTAGACAGTCACTGAATGAGCTTCATTTTAACAGCAAAGTGACACTACCCTGGCTTACCTACAAAGCTATCTCTGCTTTTAAAGACATAAATGTGATCTTCACCCAGATCACTGCAAATCCTTCTCTTGATGTTATATTTTTCCTTCATATCAGAAAAAGGTCCACCCCAAAGCTTTCTCAAAAGCAAGCATGTGGGGAAAACTGACTTCACTCCCATGATTTTAAATAAGAAGGAAAAAAAAAAAGAGGTGTCATTTTTTATTTCTGATGTGGTCACTCCAGCTCTGGGACTAAGGCTAGTTAATAACTGTCCTTGCTTTACTCCAAAGGAGGAATACCATAGAACCACAGAATCAAAGGAGGAATATGAAATGTAACAGATGATAGATGCTTCTGTGTTTCATCAGAATGTGAACTAGCAAATAGAATTAAATCCATTGGCACAGTCCCTACTTTTCTACCACTAATCTGGGGGCAATGTCACGGTCATCTGTAGCAATCACACATAATCAGCAAAAGCCAGTCTGTTTGGGGCACTAAGGGCAGGAGTGGAAATGGAGATGCAGTATACTGTGCAAATAAGACAGCATCTCTGTGAAAATATACATGTTTAGCTCCCAAAATCCTAGGAGTTAAAGAGAAGAGCTGTCTTTAGCCATTTTTCACTCTTAGAGGAACAACAGGAAACTAGCCTTGGTCTGGAAAGGAAGAGGAAAAAATGAGAAACTATGAGGCAAGTGAAAGAATAACATCACAAACAACACAATACCTGAAATACCTTCTAGATACATGGCCGGGATATGAGGAACAGACAGGAATAACTCAAAAGCTTAACTAATTGGTATAATTGGTATCACAAACTCCTATTGGATTACACTGAGTACACAAGGAAGCACCTTGAGAGGGATGAGAAGTATCTGAGATGCAGTGGTAAAGCAGTTTTGTATCAAGAGTGCTTTCTGGACTTCGGAAAAAAAAATCCAACAAAAGACAGTTTTAATGGCTCTGGTTGAGATAAAAAGAAAGAAAAGACAATGTTGTGGCAATGTCTCCATTGCTAAATCAACAAGAGGATGTTGGACATTGTTGTTTAGAGACAAATCTGAGGACAAAACGAGAGAGGTAGCCTGTTGGTGACTGGGGTCATTACTTTCCTTCCTGTATTTTGGAACAATTACACCATGGGGCACAAAATGTTCGCTGCATGGCTGGAGACAATCTTTTCTTTGGAAGGAGGATTATTAGGACAATAGCTATTTTAAATTTGATTCTGACTAAAGTGGAAAATAATTTGGGTTGAAGAGTTGTTGTTGGAAAGAGAAAAAATGAGAAAGCGGACATCAATGGACAGAAGTTATTGACAGGGTCTTTTGCATGAATAATTCATTTTTTTTAAAGGCTGATAGACCTGGTTGTTACTGAAAACATGCTAACTACACAATACAAAGTATCTCAAAGATAAAAAGTCTAGTAGAACACATTTTGACTGTACTAGTAATTTAATGATCTGAAAATGGAAAAAGGAACTGCACACAAAATGAAAACAAGGGCACATTCTTCAGGATACAGAAAAATTGCTCAGATGGTAGGTTAAATTCAGCAAGTCTAAGGCTAAAATGAGTTATAATTAACAACAGACATAACAAGCAACAAGAAAATATTCTACAAATAAAGTATACATTAAAGAAGTAAAAGGAAGTATTAAGAAGGAGATGAAATAATGAATGACTCAAGGAAGGCTGAGGTATCTAATGCTTTCTTTCAGTCTTCAAATAAATGTTAACTATGATCCAATACTTAATTAAATTACATTTTTAAAGGAGATAGGCATGTCTTCCTGAGTAATGGAAAGGACAGTGAAAAAAGATAGAGATTTTCAATTTAGGTTAGTCTGATGAATTTCAATTAAGTATACTTAACAAAGCGACCACAGTAACCTCTGAATGATAGCACTTACCTTGGAGAGTTGATGAAGGATAGTAAAATTCCCTGAAAATAAAAAGAGGGCAATCACAATGTCACACTTGAAAAGGGGGAAAATATCTCTACTTGGGAGGGTACAGACCAGTCCCTGGACTGTTCTTCATTGAAAAATTCTGGGACAATTTATTGAAAATCCATTTATAACGCACAAGAGAGTAAGACAGTGATAAAAATCAGAAAACATGGATTTTTCAGGAACAAATCATGTCAAGTCAATCTAATTACTTTGATTACTGGCTTAGATGGATAAGAGAGAAGTCACAACTGTGATATATTTGGACTTCAGTCATGTTTTTCTAATATCTAGAATATATTCTAATGTTCTAGTATACAAACCAGAGAATCAAGATCTAGATTAAATCAGCCTTCAGGTGGGCTGAAAACAGCTGTAGAGAACATGACCTGTGAGGCAAGATTAACGAAAACCAGGTAAGTTTTGTCTAAGGAAGAACTGGGAAAATATACCATAACAGTTTCTAACACATAAAAAAGTGTTGTTTTATATATATGGGCAATATATATGAGGGCATGTGAGACAAAAGTGAGACAAAAAGGCTTGAATTGCCACATAGGAAATTGGGGCTCAATACTGGAACAAACATTTTTCATTTTAAGAAGAGCTGAAACACCACAATGGACTGCTTGCTTCCTTTGGGCATGTAATACTTCTGTTCAGAAAAAAAGTTTTCCTTCATTTATTTTGAATAAGTGATGACAGCAATATTTCAAATATGTCCTGTTGCCTTCAAGCAATGTTTGCTTCTTGGTCAAAGAAAAGCCTGCCAAAAATTGAGAATTATGCACCTAACACAGGACTTAACAGAGGCAACTAATCTTTAAGCCCAAAATTTATGAGAAAGAAGTTCATTGTTCAGCAGCTACCTACCCTTGAGCTCATTTGGAGCTCCCTGTTTGGTTTGAAAATTACATATATACGGACAGTTCTGTTTTTTATGATCGCTCAGAACTGCCCAGCCAGAACCGTAAGGCATATAAGTCCATTTTAAGCCTCTGTGGGATACAGAACAATTCCTAAACATCCAGAAGGTACAGACTTCGCCACACACTAAAAGAAATTTAATGAAAAAAGAAGGTAACCAGACATCCTGTGCTTTAGAGTCCCATGCTTTTGATATTTACCAAGTATGTCCTTGAGGGAGCTCCCGGAAGCGGCTCTAACCATTGGATTTGAGACTGACCCTAAGCCAGGTTTGGTGCTCATGAAACCTGAATATCCATTCACCCCTATAGATGTTACTTCCAGAATAAAGCTGGTGTGGAGGACTATTCGGGCAGTTTTGCAGAGACTGCAAACTGACTGTCCAGGCTCCAATGACTCATGGTGTCTCAAAACATTCCAGTTGTAGATAAGAAGATGGCGAGGAATGTGCCAAAGGCCTTACTAACAACGGACTCAATCGTTGAGGTTCTGATAAGGCGAAGCATCCTGATGTCCAGGTGTAGATAAGAAGATGGTGCAAGAAGATGGTGGGGAATGCCTAAAAAAGGTGAATAAACAAAGAGAAGGAGCGTGCTTGCACCCACTGCCTCAGGACTCCTGAGAAGCTGACAGACTGATCAAGCAACCCCCTTCCTCCAAGATGTNTTACCAAGTGATTTTCCTCTTCCCTTGATTCTGTTGTATACCCCACATTTTCCCTTTTCCCTAAACAATTATATGCATTAAAATTATAAGCCAGTATGCAATTCTTTGGTGCTGTCTCACCTTAATTTGCCCCAAAGGAATGTATATATAGAACCTCCGCAAACCCCACTCGTCCCACCCAGGGTGGTTCTATGAGCTGGGTCGCAACAGCTGGCGCCCGACTTATTTTGTAGAAAGTCTGTATTGTTGTATCTTTCCTAGAGGTAAAGGGTTACAGAAAGACTGTAATATCTTTCGCAGTGATCTTTTCATTTAGGTGACAAAGAGTAAAGGTTGGCATGGAGAGACACTTCGGAGCTCCCAGCAGACAGAATTTTCTCTGTACTCCATCACGCAGCACAACCAGTCCCCAGCATGCAGGGTGTCCTAAGTGTTTTGTTAGACTTTATAAGCATTTCTCAAACTGATGGCACTCTTAATGACCAAAGCATGATGTAGTGAATGGAACCAACAGCATGACAATACAGCAATTTAGTATATTCACTGAACTACTCTGCATGCACAACTCCTCTGGTTTTCTACTGCAGAGGGAGAAATATCAAATGGGGGAGAATCCAGAAAGCAGTCAGCCAAACAGAAGAGCATGTGACCTAAACATATTCCCTCTTTCAGCATCAGCAGCTGTTTGCAGTACACAACATACTTAAAGGTAAATACTCGCAATTATTTAATATTTCTGAGACTTAATTTAAAATGTTAGGAATTAAATTATTAGAAAACTAAAATTGAATACATTGATTATCTAACTCCTGAAATAATAGTGACAATCTACCATTCAAGCAGCCTTGTTCCATTTATAAACCTCTACTTTCATGAGGGTCAATCTCCACTGCTCATTCTTTTCAAATACCAGCCACTTGAACCTTTCTTTCCAGTTTTGGGGGTTTGGAGTGGAGGTTTTTTGGTGATTTTTTGTTATGTTTTCCTTTAAATAGACCTGGGAAGCAGCATTTGCAATTAATATTTTGACATCTTTGTTTCTTCTGCTTTTAAACTCTCACCACATTTTCCCAAATGCTTTCATTATTCAGAATTTTTTGTTGAATTGTTTCCTCAGAAAACTCTTTCCTGTAGTTTTCCACTAGGACCTTGATGTTACTGTAAAAAAATCAGAATTGCTACAGCTGGAGATATAAAATATATATCTATTTCTCTGCATACCATCCAGACTGTTATATAAAGTTTCATTTTTGTAAGAAACCTTACAAAAATTGCAGATAAACAATAGAAAAATTACATCTGATCACAACACACTGGATACCTTTTTTCTAATAACAGGTATTTTCCACTCAGTTGAGTGGTTTGCAAGAGCTTTCTGGTTTCTGCACCATTTTCTAAAAGACATCTGAGTTTTTGACTACACTGCCTAGTAATTTAAAACGAGGACAGAAGGAAAGGAATGAAAATGAGGATAGATAATATATCCTTTTAACCAGAGTTTTAGTGCCTTTGCAAAATGTTATTATCCAAAAGTGTATGAAAGGACAAATATGCATGTGACAGCCTGAAGCTATCACCAACAGGAATTCTATTCCTGCAACAAGTTGTATTAAAGGCTTGGTGACGTTCTTCACTCTTCTACTCAGCTCCTGGTAAGAAACCAAGAGTTCTCCTCCTTCTGTTTGTTTTTCTCATTGTTTCTCCTTCCTTTCAACTTGTCATCTCCTTCCTTCACACTCTTTCTCTGACACAGGGCTCCTCTGTGCAGCAGCAGGGGAAGATGGCAGAGTGTTGGCCATGACGGCCAGACTAGGGACTGGACTACGTCAGCAAGAGCTTGTGCTCCAGCTTTGAGGCAATGTGCATCAGTCTTCCAAAGGTTATATAAACTGAGGGCACCTGTGATACAAATAAATTATTGTTCTCCTACTGTTGGTTCATTTTCCTTTATATCTTCCTTTAAAACACAAAGCAAAATATTAGCCTAGTAGCTTCCACTCAATAGAGTTAAAAGTCTCTGAAGGACTTTATTTTGCCACACAATTCCCTTTCTCAAGAACTAACCCAGCTTACTTTAGTGAACATGTGTTACATTAACAGTGGAAAAAAAAATATCCAGTTTACTGCTATTGAAATGCTCAGATATGTCCCCACTAGTTGTTATATTTACCAGTTTAACCACTCATTACCACCTCAGGGCAGCATATTTTACATTTATAGACACAAACATTCCACTAATATTTTCTCCACTCCAGGAAGTTTCCATTGTACGCACCTCATATTGTCTCTAGATAATAATAGTACTGTCAACACTAGTGATTCCCACTAGCCTGTGACAGGTTATTCCTTTGAAGAGTTTCTATCCAGACTAGCACACAGAATCTTTACCATTTGTCAATGACATAAAACACATGGAATAGCAGATGCCATAGCCTGGATGCCAGAGTAATGCTTGTCTTTCTGTTTTTCTGGTTTTGTGGTGAATCAGTGAAAACATAATGAAAAAGAATGAAAAGCACTTTTTCACTTACTTAGAAGATAAACGAGGTAACTCTACAAAAGTAAAGGAAAGAACTTATTTTCAAAATATATCTCACTGTAAAAAATAATATAAACTCAATATTTTCAGTGATACAATCAAAAACTTGAAAAATAACTTAGCCTGAATATGCATTTACATTTTCATTGGTGCCGTACTTTCTTTTTATTGTTGTCTTATTCAAAAGTCCATCTGTACTTTCATATTCAAGAAAACATGCTTTTACCCAGCCAGGCTCAGACTTGAGCCTAAGAAGTCTTTATTGAAGTTAATTTTACATTCTTTATAACCTCACATTCGTTGTGCTCTAAAACTTGCACTGAAACTGTTAGAACTGAAGCACTTCCCGTTTATTCAATCAATTAACAGGCAAGCACTCGGAACATGTTTAACAGGCAATCAACGTTCATGGACCACTGAAAACCAAACACAATATCACCTTGTCCATGAAATAAGGTAACAGTGACCTACCTTTTTATGTATCTGACAGTGCCCCTCTTTTACAACACAATCTGCAACTAAAATGGCATGTGGGCAGATAACATGTTCCAAAATTTATAGAAAGCTGTCCTGTATTGAACATAATGTAACCATCACCACTTATCCACAAGCATGAGTTTTAAGGCACATCAGGTTGTTAGTAACCTCCACTTTATTGTATGTCACATAAAGTTTCTATTTATTATAGTAATCACTGGACACTATTTCCAAAAATATTTCAAAAAAAATTTCCCTTTTATGTGTTTCAGGATGCCTGACACTGCTGGTGTCCAATATTATAAAATGTTCTGCTGTTACCTAGATCTACAGTCCCTTGAATGAGGCCTCCAGTCACAGCACTGGCAAAGTTCACGTTTAACCATATATACATACTGCTACCGAGTTCCTGAATTAGGCTCTCAAAAATTAACTCCCTTCTGGAATTTTTCTTGTCTGCACTAAGAGCCTAGGGTGCAGTTTTGTAGCTCTGCACTGGAGCTGGTGACTGTGGATGCCACACCAAAATCAGGAATGCAAGCCCAGGTTCGGCAACCAATAAAACTTTCAGTGGGGCAAATTTTGATATTTTTAAACATGTTGAGTAGCTCCTTAGTCCTCAGATACCACTAGGAATAAGAAATCAATGAACATGTACATGCATAACACAACATGGATTTCAGAGGTTAGGAATAACCATGGCTGCTGCTGCAATTCCAATAACCACGTGCTCGAAAAAATGCTGAATGATGGGATTCTTTTTCAGTTTGGAATATCAATTGCATTTGGCAGGTATTAAATATACTCTGTGTTTTGCTGAGCATATGAACACTAACAATCCCAAATTTTTCATAGCATACAAATAGTATTTATAAGCTTTATTTATTAGTGCAAGCCTTGAGAATGAATTTAACCCAAAATGTTACTTTAAAAAGTTAAATTATATTTGAGGTGATTGTGCCCCAACTGTGGCTACTTCAGTGGTACAAGAGGCATTTGCTTCTTTTAGATTGATTTCCAATATCTTGCAAAATAGAGCTTTTAAGTACTAATTTGAACAAAGGTGGCAGATGTTGAACCTTATGAAAGGTAAGTTTTGTTAGACATAATAGTAGAAATAATTTCTGACACAGTGAAAATCAAAGAGTCAATAAAAGTTTCATTTTGTGGACAATCAAATTTTTTGGTCCAGAGGACTACTTAAAATACCTGAAATCTAATTCTCTGTCTCTTTCAAGAACTGATAATGTAATCACTCTCCAAGAGCACCCATGTTCAAGAATGACAAGTTTAAAGTAGGATACCAGGATCTATTAAATGGAAAGTGTCATTTGGAGAGGTGGAACAGCTCAATGGTAAAAACCACAGCATTTCCTTCTGACTTTGTACACATATGAGGGACGTAGTTTTCTCCCCACACTGTATCTGAGGATCAGCGGCCAGGCTATAATGAACATGGTTGCATTTTGAAACAAAACAGGTGGGAAGCTGGGAAGGAAGTGTTTGAGATGAAAGGTTCGCACTCTTAAGTTGATTCAAATGTTCTGAACCTAAAGCCATAGAATTGCGCAGGAATAGTTCTATTCATCTCAACTGAATTTGGTCCTGTCCTGTCTGAAGCAAATGCTGGAAAAAATCCTAAAAATTTAATTTAAAAAAAAATCAAAATGTGACTGCTCACATAGTTTAGCAGGACACAAATATGCTTTACAGGTAGTATGTAACAAGCAAACAGAGCATACAGCTACCACTGCCTGTATAGAATTCAATCCTATCTTATCAAAACTGTGACATATGTTCCTCTCCTTTGCTGAGTAGCTAAATGTCATTATCTCATCATGCCTAGAAATTGAAAATCCTTTTTCTGCTGATACAACCAGGTTATAAATGGCTGTGTTATGAAGCAGAGTGACAACCACTAAGTCAGTGTATATGTTCAGTTATTTACTGTTGTCTTTGTATCTTTCTTCCCTTTTTTTGCAGGCATTTTGGAATTATTAAAATCTTTATTTAAAAAAAAAAAA
>VZTO01022693.1:0-22909 GCA_013400615.1 Syrrhaptes paradoxus
CTCCTGAGCAAACCTGACTCCTGGATTTGCAAGCTTTGGGCAATGCATTCATCCGTGCCTCCTGTCAGTTCAGGGTTTATTTTTTCCTGCAAACAGCACAGACACTTGCATCGCTACGCACCAGGCAGCCTGCCTCCACCAGCACCGGAGCTGCCTCTGGCTGGGCCACAGTCACAGCAGGTTCCCCCAGGATGAGGCAAGCTAACACAGGGCTTGATCAGAGCCCCCCACTGCCTCCAGCCTCTTCAGCAGGTCAGACCCCTCTGCGTGACCCTCACTTTCTGATATCATCTTATAAACCAACAGCAGAACCCAGAAGCTCTTCCAGAGTTCAGGATGCGCTTTGCCGACCAGGATGCAGAAGCGGATGTTTTCCCATAGCTAATCCTTTCCAGCATCGCAGATGGGAACGATGTGAGGCCATGGGCTCCGAATTCAGGGACATTCCCTGCAGATTCCCAGCACAGCTCTGCACACCTCTGGGTCTCCAAACCCAGCATAATTGCCCATCACCCCTGGGGCTGCTCACTGCCTGGATTTTTACCAATACTTCCTGGATGTGGGTATCTCCAGCCCACGTCTGTCTCCTCTCTCCCCACCTGAAGCACTTTGCCATTCTCAGACTGTTCTCTCCTTTACAGATTAAAATCCTCAGCGACTCCCATGCTCCCTCCCACTCAGGAGGCAGCCGGCACCTTTGACAGCTCACATGGGAGCAGCTCCTCTACCTGCTGCCAGCTGATCTTTACATAAGTAATCCATGGAAATTGCCATCAGCTGCTAATAGACCTTCGCCACTTATTCTCACCTCCGAAGGTGCTTTACTGAACTTTTCCATTAACTCCCCCCTCCACCCTCTCCTTCCTCTCCCAGCCTCCTCTCTCCCTGCAAACTGAACGTGTTCCTTGTTCAAACCCACATGCTCCCAATAAACACAACCCGAGCATGCAGCACAAGAGTCACCCATCTGCAATGATCTGGGCTATCCACACCGCCCTGTCGCCCCAGCTCCTTCCCCCCTCAAGCCTGCCATGGTAGGAGAATGAGAGAATCCCATTCTTCATGCTCTGCAAAGATTTAAAGATGTGAAATCCAAAACTTTCCGGTCATATGGCTTTCTCTCTCCCCCCAGTAAAAGAAGCCTTAACTTTTACTTAAAGCCCAAACCACAAGAAGAAATGAACCAAGAGCACCGAGCTTTGCATGAAAACCAAACTACATTTTGCACACAGAAAAAAAAAAAAAAAAGAAGTCTGCCTGGAGCCACATATCAAGTGCACCTTTGACCCAACAAAGCATTCAAAAAAGGCCCTATGTCAGATGCTGGCACGCTGAGGCTGTACTGAAAATAAGGAGGGAGAGAATACACATGGGCTTTGCATTATGATCAGAGCAATGCATGGATTAACTCCCCTGCAAAGTTTTGCAGCACAGGAGTAACAACACCTTTGTAGTGAGCAATGAGCCAGAGTGAAACCAAGCACCCCCTTTTCATCCTGCAACCCCACAGCCACAACCACCACACACCGAAGCAATCTGCTCCTAACCCTTTGGGTTTTATTGCTATTCGCAGCAAAGCTGAAGACTTTGGGGTGGCTGCTTTGGAGGCTTTTTAAGCGCTTATCTCCCCATTGCCTCTTTGTTTGAAATACTGTGAAAGTAAATAGGAAAGGTTTAGCTGCGGTAGTGCTAAAGCTTCCCCACAGGACCCAGATTCTCCAAAATCACACCAGCAGCAGCCCAGCCCGCAGCTGGAAGAAGCCCTGAACAGATCCCTCTGCTCCAGACCAGCTCTGGGCAAACAGCAGACTGGGAGCCAGATCCTCTCCTCCTCGGTTCTTGTCATCATTTCCCTTAAACTGTCACTGCTTGTGATAAATTTATCTTCCCACAGGGAAAGTGCTTTGGTCAGGATGCTTCTGTCTCACTTCTGCAGCTCCTTCGTGCAGAATTAAATGGGGGATGTAGCTTGCTAAGAGGACACAGTGCCAACATACTGCCTTCGTGCTGCAGGCTTAAAATAAAACCTTCCAGGGGAGAAAAAGCATCTGAAGATGTACTCTAATCCTGACCAGACAAGCTGAAAGCTACTGGGAGCCTTTTAATATAACAGAGAAGGCGGAAAGCAGGGGAGATGGCAGAAGAGGAGGAAGGACAGCGGGGAAAGACAGGAACCTACAGGAAGCCAGACTCCCCCAAGAAGGCTTTAGGTTTCAGAATTAGGAAGAAATCGCACAAACCTCCCATTGCTCTGGGGAAAGAAAATACTACTACTAAACAATACATAAGGAAAGGGAAGATAAACTAAATTTAAATAATAAATTTTATGTCAAAGCACTCTACAGATCCTGGCTGAAATTGGGAAGGATGGTTTCTAATTACTTAAACTTCTGCATCTGGAATCTGATGACAGTAACCATCCAAAAAAGGGGCACTTGATTTAGAAGGAAGGTGAAAGGAGCAAATAATGCACATTTGTTGTCAAGAGCCTTGGGACCAGATATTTACCTGTAACAGGACCTCCAACAAGACCTCAAAGACTTTCTGTATTTACAAAATGTCAATTCCTGCCATAAACAACAAACACACAGTGTAAGACCAGGATGAAAAACCTGCGATTCCCAAAATGCCATTTCTCCAAGCCTCCCTGTCCCATGAGTTACTGCATCAGAGACCGCAGTCAGCCAGTGACAGACAGGTTACAACGATGGAGAAATGGGAGACGAGTCCCTTCACTTGGCACACCAGTACTGCACAAAGTAGTACAGAGAGAACAGAGGGGTCTGGACAGCAGAGCGCAGGGTGAGATGCACACAGCTGTGTTCAGGGCTGGATCCTGTGTTACTCCACACTCTCCTCCTCTAGAAGGGTTTTACACTGTCCACACTTCCTCGGTGAAGTCCCAGATCTGCAAATGCCCCTGAGGGCTGTCAGTTATAGGAATTTAAGTTTTATTTACCTTCATGCTTAGCTGGGAGGACCCCACTGCAGGGTCTTCACTGAGCACTTTCCCCTTGGATCCACTTTCCTCTTCCTCCCCATCCCTACAAGCAGCAGGTGGTTTTGGTCGCACAAGATCATCAGATTCCACCTCCCCATCTCTAACCTGCCTCTCAGCCAACAGCTGCTTTGCCAGGGACTTCCCAGGCTCTGGCTGCTTCTGGAAACTCCCTTCAAAAAAAAAAAAAAAAAAAAAGCTGTTATAACCAAAGGGGGTGTGGGAGACAGGAGGGCACACAGGACACCTTGCTCTGCCTGTCCTCCTTCCACAGGGGAAGATCCAACGGGAAAGCATCTCCCCACCTTGCATCAGGCAATAAAACAGCCTCTCAAGGGCAGAGTAAGGGGCAGGGAGGAGGTGGCATGCCCCCCAAAGAACACTTGGCATTCCACCCTGCACCTCAGCATCACTGTACACCCCAAATCATGCTTCTCTCCATCCCATCCACAGAGTCCTTGACTCTCTCACTCCTCCATTTCCACCTAGGAGCAAGAACAAGCTTTCAGCGCACACAGCTGTGCTAACAGCCAGGAGCTGCAATCAGCAGGGGGGTGATGGCTTTCCTGATGCTTTGGCACAAGGTGCCCCCAAAGGATTTGTTGCTTAACACAGCAGGAATGAAAGGGTTACGTTTAAAAGGGCAAAATGAAAGAAGGGGGAAAAACATCCCTCCCGACTGAGGAATGTCAAACTGTCACAACGGCATCAACCGTTTCCTCAGCAAGTCTGAGACTCAGCGTGCACAGGATCGCCGCACCTGGGAAAAAAAATAATCTGTCAGAGTAAATGGTTCCATCTCCAGAAACGAGCTTGGAAGAGGTGCTTGGCACAGAGGCTTTAAACTGCTTTCTGCTGTTTCTAAACCCAGGCTCTCAGAAGAGATCAAAAGGCAACCCACCTTCCCTGGAGAGCATCCCACCCCAGCATCCGTGCCATGGTTTTGCAGCCTTTGACAGGGGAATCTGCCTCCTCACCATCTCTCCATCTCGGACACACCAATTATTTTCCACTCCATGAGCACCTCGGCTGTAGGCTGTGCAGCATCTCCCCCACACTGGGATCAGAGCTGGAGCCCCAACACCGCTGCAAGGGACAGAATTTGACCTGTCTCACTTCTGGCCCAGGTTTCTGGCTTTGGGTCCTTTGGCTGTTGCTCAACCAAAACAAACAGCACAAACTGCTATCACCTGATTGCAATCAAGCTGAAGTTGCATAAGGAGCAGGTAAACTTTTCCTTTCTTGCACCTCCTCCATGACAAAGGACAGAGCCATCCTCCCACCCTGTTCCTTCCAGCTCTGGTACCCAAATCCTTTCCCCTGAGGCCACCTCTCAAAAAGCTTACCTCCCTCTGGACTGCAGAAGCATTTTGGGGTCTCCTCCCTGCTTCTGCCCCTCCCAGGTGTTCCCACTCCCCGTTCCTCTTTCAAAAAGTGACAAATCCAGTTCTCCCCATTTTCTGCCATCCTGCTTTCACTCACCAGCCTGTCATCTCAGCTTCATCCTCCGGCTCACAAACACTCACTCTCCCTTTCTCCCTGCAGCCTGTAGGTTTCCATCATTTCCTCACCTGACCCTGAATGGGACACTTGCTCCTCACCTCTTATTGCTCCCATTGTCCCCAGTCAGGTCTCCCACTCACCAGAAGGTCCCATAGGTTTGACTCACTCTTCATCCTCCTCTGCCTCATCCCCTGCTTACCAATTCCCACATCTCCAGCCACCGCCGCCTCCTCCCCACCAGCCCCTTCCCATCGCACATGCCACCACCCTACAGGACAGCATTTGGTCCCATAGGTGGCATTTTTATAACCCCAAATCCATGATCAGAAAGAAGCAGCAGCCTTCACCGAGCGCACAGCGCAGAACACAAATCAGTTTTTTGTAAGGAAACTGCAAACCGGGCTCTGGGAAAGTCAGCAGTCTGGATTTACACACGGGGGAATATCAGAATCGCTTTCATTTCGACTGAAAGAGTCATAACCCCGCATTTCACCGAGAGCTGAAACCAAACTCGAAACAGAGCACGTGTCAGAACCATACAAAACTACAACTTCTGCACGGTTTTGATGCAAAATAATCTAAGCAGGCTGGCAGCCTACAAATCCTAACGATTTTGTGGACAAATCTGGGGCAAGTTTCGAATTTGTAACATAGTGTGTTACATGTCAGTTTAGGTTTCACTGCGAATATTTTTTAAGTGGAACACCAGTGGACTCCGAGCACGGCTCTCGGCGTTCCTTGCCAAAGCAAGAGCCAAAGGAGCACAGCCGATGCTGGAAATCAATTCCACCATTAAACATTTTACGGTCACGTCAACTCCAGGTCCTGGGCGGTAGCGCTGGCACCCAAGGATGTCGTGTTTCTCCAGTCCTATATGAGATGCTAAAGACCTGCTTCTGCATAAGACGAGGAGTTTCTCTCTCGCCCAGTTAGCTCACAACATTGACCTTGAAGAAAAAAAGGACCACGAGCTCCAACCAGCCTCATGGTGGGAGCAAACTCTGCTTCCAGCTCCACCAGCACAGCAGCCCCAGCATCACCCAGCACCATCCCAGCTGCCATACACAGGATCCCTGTCCCACCAGCAAACCAAGAGCTGAAAACCAGCGGCTCTTCCCATTCCACATCTCAGCTGTCCCCTCAAGCTCTGCGGACACAAACACGTACCCCAACACCCCAAATTACCCAAAAGGCAGCCAGGGCTCCTCCACGGAGCCACTGCACCCCTGCCCGCCCAGGATGGGGACACGGGGCAGAGCACCCTGCAGCCCCCGTCCCGCACACCCACCACCGACCATGCGGGACCCCTCCCACCGCGGTGGGACCCCTCCCCGCCCCTCCTCGCGGGGGGCGAGCACCCGCTATGGGGTATCCCCGCGGCAGGGGTCCCGCTGGCCGCACCGGAGGCTTTGCGGGACGGGGCTGCACGTGGCGACGAGCCTGGGTACCCCCCCCCACCTCCCAGGGGGGCAGCGCCCGGACACTCACAGTACAGCAGGGCTATGGATCGCAGCAGCACGATGCGGGTCAGCCAGAAGGTGCCCGGCGGCGGCAGCCCGGCCCCGCTGCCCCCCGGCTCCGCTCCAGCCCGCTCCGGGGTTTCGGGGGCATCGCCGCCCGCCGCCACCCGCCTGTGCCGCAGCGCCGCGCTGGGCGCCGCCATGTCGGGGCCCGCAGCGAGCATGCGTCTGGGGCGGCCCGGCCCCCTCCTGCTACCCGGACGAGCCGGGCTTGAGGCGGCTCCGAGGCACTGGTTGTGTGGCTGCGGGGTGGCTAGGCCGGGAGAGTGGTGGAGCTTGAGGCCGCTCTGGTTTTATGGCCGAAGGGTGGGTGCCCCGGGTCGGCCTTGGTACTACAGCGGGGTCTGGGTTTCTGTGGGAAAATTGCGTTTATATACCCCCGGCGTTAGGGAGAGACCTTTGAAAACCGCCAAGTTAAAAAAAAAAATACTAATAGATGGAAAGAAATGGAAGGAGTTGGCTCTGGAACTCTTCATCCACCTCCTGCCCAAGGAGAGCAGGGTTCTCAGAAGGCCACAGCCCCCTTAACTCATCTCTGAGGAAAAATAGTCATTTAAATTCCTCAGGCTTCGGTTGCTGCCACGGTTTCTGCTTCACCTAGGCCGTGGCCATCAGGCACTCTGTGTTGAGTTCATAAATCCTGGGGTTTTTTTAGCAAAACCGCTTTAATCGCGCGGCCTCGGCAGCTGTCGATGGGCTCAGCCCCTCATGGCGTGTCCCACCGCGCTAAACCCTTCGAGGGTCTCTGAGAAAGTATCTGTTACCAGGTGTGACGTTATTCACCGCTTTTCAGGCTGTAAACCCGTCCCTTCTAAATGCCTCTTTTGTTTTTTCCAGTTTCCCATCACTGCTGCTTGCATTGTTCTCCTCAGGAAAAAAAAAAAAAACAAAAAAAAAACCCTTCATAATGGTGCATTGTATAGGGAAAGAAAAATAAGCTATTTGTGAAAGGCCCCGGGTACACTGCAGTTTCGCTCTCCCTTTGGGTTGTTTGGCTAGATAAATCCAAAGAGATGTCGGCTAATGGTTTCCTTTGTGGGGTCTTTATGAAGCTTTTACAGCAAATTCCACGTTAGGTAGAAATGTCTGTAAAACAAACTGGATAATTGAGGAAATTACTGAGGAAGAGCGGAGGGTTTGGGCTCAAGATTAAGCAAAAAAAAAAAAAGAGGAATAATTGGGGGTGGGAAGGGAGCACTGAACTGGGTGGGTTTTCATTGCTGAAGATCGCTCCGAGATCCGCGCAGGTCGGGACAGAGGCAGGAACGAACACCGACCCAAGCCCAGGGGACATCGCGTGTCGATAGTGCCTTTCAACAATACGAGCTGCAAAGTTTGAACCCCATTAAATGGCAGAAAAACTGTTGTTACTCTAAAGGACCGATCCAGCTCTCATGAAAGGCAATGGAAGCTTTTCCTTCAGTGTTACTGGAAGATGGATCAAGCTCTAAAGGAAAAAGGGCGATAAAACGGTAGATTAGGGCATCAAATGACCTCCTCTCCGTTCTGCAGCTCCTGCTGGCGCGCAGCTTTGCGTGCGCCATCATCTGTGTTGGGTTTTCTGCTCAATTATCTATTTACCGTCAGCTTTTATTTCCATGTCGCAATTTTCCCTCACATTCCCCCTTTTCAAAGTAAGGAATCAGAAAAGAAAACAATGTAAAAACCAAGCAAATAATGCAAACAAGATATTTAAGAGCAGAGCTCTGAGCCTTAAAGTCTCAAAGGGAAAGGGATTCATAAATGTCCGGCCGGCAGGCAGGCGCTGAGGCATCATTGATGCTGATCTTCATTCAGCAAAATGCGCGCCGCCACGTCCCCCCGCCCGACCCTATTTTGCTGTGTTCCAAACAGCTGCAAAAGTGACAGAGAAACAAGCATTTACTGTCACAGCACCCAGCAGCTGTCCCCACCAGCACCTCAACCCTGCTGTCCCTGGCACCCTGCATTACTCTTGTGTTCATTCAGGTCTAGGCTTTCGCCCCTCTGGCTGCCAGGAATTGGGTTTAAATAAAACAGAGAAAGCGAATGTGCGCAGAAATAACTATTTTGTAAAGCGGCATTAACATTTGGGGACTCTTCTAAAGAAAACATACATTCAGTTACATATAATGCAGTCACACACAGTCCCACTGAGCCTTCAGCTGCACTTGCTAAATGAGCGGTGCAGATCTCGCAAAGAATTTGGGAGCTTCCTTCTACTCGTTGGGATTTTTCCAGCTGTAATATTTTTTCCATTAAAATCCCAGATCCTTCTCTGTGGAAATCTGATCTTTAACTCCAGGGTTAGAGGGATTACAAATGAAAAGTATTTTCAGAGGAAGAATTACCTTTTTTTTCTCCTGCATTTGTACAGCATCGCTAATGAGGGGGTGCTGATTCAGAAGAGGGATTCCTAAGTGGTATCATAGGACAAACAATCAATAATCATAGTAATCATAATTAATAGAATTGTGCTTCACCATCATTTTGAAAAGATGCTGTCCAGCTGGTGTTGGGCAGGAGGAAGGAGGACAACTTTTGCCAGTGTCACACCTGGCCTTTAATGTGTAATGCACAAGTGTGTCGTTGATGCCACAAAACCAAATTTTCATTGCTAGTATCTTAGAATATTTGAACAGAAACCACATACTGACATGTTTCCTTTCCACTGGTTTTCATCTTTATGCATCCATGTTTTCTAAGACTGAAAGAGAAGGACATCTCCTTTGAGTTTGCTTTCACCTCTGGGTCCTTGGCTGCCAGCAGCACAGTGCGCAACCTCAGGCTGGGAAAGCTGCAAGATAAAAACCCCAGAACACGCCACTAGTTAACTTTTTCCACTGGGATACTAACAAAAAAAAATATTAATCATAAAAGTGAGTAAAATAGTGAGGACTGAGAACTATTTTATTTTAGCAGAAATTCCTCCCCAAGCCCCATGTAACACGTACAGATTTTCATGAAGCCCTCACTGCCTTTGATTCACACTGAGGTGTAAGCTTTCTAAAAATAAATGTCCTTTTTTACTGATATCTGCTGTCAGGATGAAACCTAGCAAAGGGCTCAGGAATGCCATGCACTCCTCTCCGCTTGGATTTCAAGCAGAGGAGAGGTCAGTGGAGCCCTGCCCAGCACAGGTGTGCAGTTTCTTGTATGAACAGCAGGTAAATGTCTATGGGTTGGAAAAGAGCTGCTGGGGGACATTTTCCTCCCTTGTTCACCCTCCTGTCCCAAAAAAAAGGAGGGATGCTGGAGCTAAGCACCCCATTAACACAGTATCAACTAATATTAAACTAATATTTAAGCCTCTCCCTTTCCTCCCGATCTCAGCAGATTGATGCAGCTGCTCGAGTGATGCAAGTTTGCATCCACTCATGGTGGTGGGAGCCCCGAGTCCCCAGCTCTTCACAATCCATGGAAACACCTCTAATGATGGGCTTTGGATGAGGCTGTGCAGTAAAAATTTGTTCTTGCTGTGGTGGGAGCACACAGTGGCTTTCATGACAGCACACAGTAATTTTTCACCCCTGCTGTGCAGGTGAAAACAAGAATGTCAAGAGCACAGCTAAGCACAGTGGTAGGAGCGGTGGAAATGCCGAGGACTAAATACCCCAAAGGGTTAAGGAAAATTTGCAGAAAGGTTCAGTCCCTTTTACTCCTGAATTGTTCAGAACAGAGGGCAAATTTTGGACATTCACCAGCATACAGTGTAGGACTGGACCTGTCACTGAAGTTCATCTTGAGAGCAAAGCTTTTCAGCCCTTCTGCTGCTATTTAAATTAAATTAATTGAAAGTTACTAGCGGTCTTTTTTCCTTTTTTTTTTTTTAATATCAGTAGCTTTCCTGAAGAGGACTGAATATTGTTTCACAGGAATTTCTGAGCTGCCACTGAGCTGCTGTATCCTCTGGGCAGAGCATTAATCCTGCAGATGTCAGAGGCTTATTTTAACACGACGCGTAGGTTACCCTTATCTGATCAGGGATTGTTTTTTCTTCCTTCGTAAGGCTCTTTCTATTTGCTCTTTGAAATTCCCATGTAAAATCTGCTCGCAGTTCAAAGGTAGCCTATTTCTGAAAAACGATAACTTCACCACTTGATCAAATGAAGCGATAGAGCCCACCTTTGGGATGGGCCCCTACCCAGCCCGGGAAGGAACGCAGCAAATCTGCACCTTGCAGAGCACATCTCATCGTGTGCAGTGGCTCCTATGTGCCCTTGTGCTCTGAAAATGCCTTCCCTGTCTTCTACCAAAGATGAAATTTCTCCTCCCTGACATCAGTGGGGCTCTGGTTCGAAGCCCATGCCCACATAGTCCTGTGTAATGAGTAGGTATGGGAGAGAGGAACTGGAACAGGAGGTCAGGCCACCTCTGTCCCATGGGGATTCTGAGGCTTCCCAGGTGACAAGTAACAATGTGATGGAATCAAGCTTGCAGACCTTGTAGTTAGTGCTTGATCCTCAGCAATCCTGGTGTGGGCTGGCCAGGAAATTTATTGGAGACTGCGTCAGACTTAAAGAAAATGAAGCAATATTACCAATATCAATCGATAGCCAGCTCTGTTCCACCAAATCCTCTCTAAACATCCCCTGCTTGGGTGCACTCTTTAAGGTTCCACTGGGCAACGGGAATCTCAGTTCTTCCCTCCCAGCTCGGCACCCTTTTTCTGGGAATCCTGATGTCAGGAGCCAGCCTGCAGCAGAGAAGTGTTAGGCCAGGTCTAGTCAATGCATCCTGTGGGATCACTGCAAGCCCTGCCCTGCAGCTCCATCATTTGCCCATCCTTGTGCAAACATTGCTGGAACTGTGTTGTACAAAATTTGAACATGAGACCCTGGAAGACAAATGATGCCACTTGAACTCACTTGTTGTTGTCCCAGTGTAATCTCACTCCGTTTCATGGATGAGTGAATTTCTCAGGAAACTTCAGTACCTCTGGTTTCCTAGGTGCTCCAGCTCCATCCTCTCCCTGGGTCATCACAGCTTCCCACAGCCTTGCCCAGCTCAGATCAGTCTGCGAGGCAGGGCAACGCTGCTCCCTCCGCCAGCTCGGCTGAGATCTGATGTTCAGGGACATTAAACAGTTTGGGCAGGATCACAAAACCAGATGTGAAGCAGGACACGTACCCTGCTCTGGGCTCCAGGCACGACCTCTTCCCCCTGCCCATCCCTGGAGTAAGAAGCAGCAACTACCTAAAGTTGTCCTCCTCCTTCTACCTGCGCTGGACAAAGAAGAATTCAAGTGTGTGGGCTGGGAAATGTAATTCCCTGCCTTGGGCAGAGCTGGGGAGCTGTGAAAGGCAGCAGCATGCAAGGGAGAAGAAAATTAATGTCTCTTAATTCCTGCTGTCCTTAGGGGCTTCTTTTGCAGGAATTTGACTTGTAGTTGAAGGCAGGGATGAGAAAAGAGGAGCTCTTGTTTTCATTTCTACCTCTGTGGGTTTGCCCCAAAGCTCTGAGTGTACCATAAATCCCTTCCCAGCCCCAGCCGTGCAAGGAGGTTCAAATCTTCTGAGGAAGGGACTCCGCAGGAGAGGCTGTCTTTGACAAGATGGACTAAAAATAGCAATTATTGCTTTGACTCAGCCACCTCTAGCACAGATGAAATACAATTTACCCGATTTATAGAATTTCAGTAAGGGAAACTTACCAAAGAGCTATGAGAACCCAAAGAGAAGGACATTATAGAAATGTATGTTCATTATATGCTACATAAGGGGAAAAAAAAAGGTTTGCTAAGTGTCCAACAGCAGTGCTAAGCCAGCGATCCAAAACCCAGGGAAACAGCTCCACAATCTCATTAAGTTTTGGATTGGGCCCTGGAAGAGAAGTTAAATTAATCCTCACTTGCAAGTTCAACATATACAGTATGCCTTAAGACTTAAAGGCAGCATTTTTTAAAATGACACTTTGTAAAATTAAATTTAAATACCCAGACTTTCTCTAAAAGTAACTCATTCTGTTACTCTACAAACTGAAAGCTGAAATTTTGAGAAATTATTAACAAGGAAACAAGATAATTTTTAAAATAAAATAAAATCCCCCTTTGCGCTTTAACGGAATATATTCATTTTCACATAGAAGGCACACAGATATTCAGACACATTTAACTGGTACTGCGTTCAAATTCAACATGTACACTTTATTTCAGGGTGATTATACATCACACTAATTAAACAAAATGCTCTCAAAACCCCCACGATCCCGTTATTTTTTAAATGCTGCAATGCTTGAAGCATTCACACAATTTCAGTTTTTTTCCCTGTAAATCTTGTGCTTGTTTCCGGGGGGTAGAGGGGCTGGGGGGGAAGCAGAGGATAAAACTGGAATTTGGGGAGTTGCTTTTTTTTTTTCAGTCGCAATTAGAAGGCTCCATTCCGCGGATAATTAGAATCAAATGCTCCAAATAAATGCTGCAACACCAGGGCTCGCTTGGAGGGGGACAAGCCCTCCGGATCGAGCCGGGATTTTCCTGCGGGGCCCGAGGGGCGCAGCCCGGCACTGGGCTCTCCCGCAGCCGGAGTTAACGGGGAAGATTTTTGCGGTCACCCCCCTCTGCCCCCCAAGACCCAAAGGCTCACCCCGAGGTGCCGCATCCTCCTCCGGACGGTGCAAAGCCGCCGGCGCCGGGCGGGGATCGGCCCCGGCAGCCCCAGCTCTGCCCTCCCGGGGAGCTTCCCCGATGCCCGGGACCGGGACGATGGTGAGAGAAGGCGGGGGAGCTCGTTTCGGATTTTTCCAGCAATCTGCCGCTTTTCTCCGTTATTTGCCCGTTGGAGAGAACGGGGAGAAAGGACGCGCTCGGGGGTGCGGGAACACCGGGGCTCGGCTGCCGTTACCGTGTGCAGGGACACACGGGCAGCTCCAGCCCTGCTCGCAACCGGGACGCACCAGTGCTTCTACCACGCACCGACCTCCCCGCAATCCCCGTTAGAAAGGGGACTTAAAAAATAACCAACTGTCCGCAGGGCACGAACCGCCCGGTGCGCCCCGCCGTACCGGAGCCCCGTCCCGGTGCCGCTCCAGACTTCCACACCGCGGCGGGCCCATCCCAACGGACTTAGAAAACATCTCAGCATCTCTCCGCCGAGCTCCGCAGCCCTAAGCCGCCCCGTACCCTCTCCCCGGTGCTCTCTCCGCACACCGGGGGTATAAAACACCCCCCGCCGTCCCGGGGAGGGCGCCGGTACCGCGGCGAAGCCCCCACCCCCAAACAATTTTCAGCAGCAAAAACAGGAACGAGCCCACACATGCCCAAAGAGCCGCTTCTACAGCCGGGCCGCGTCCATCCGCCCCCGGGGCCGCGGCGGGTCCGTTCGGCGGAGCAGCGGGAGCGCGGCGGCAGCGCGGCTGGCGGGCGGGCAGCGCGCGCGGCCCCGCCAACAGCGCGCCCCGCCCCATATGTAAAAGAACCTTCCCGCTCAGCCAATGGTGAGCAGCTCGGGAGGAGGGACCTGTCGCCCTCCCCTTAAAGGAACTTGTTGCCAGGGGCCGAGTTTCGCACTGGACGTGGAGCGCGGCGGCGGGACGGGCGCGGAGCAGCGCGGAGAAGCGCCGGCACGGCAGCAGGACTGGTTTTGGGCTGTTTTCTGCATTTTTTCGGCTGATTTTCGCTCGTTTGTCTATCTTATTTTTTTTATTCTAGATTTTTATTTTTTCTGAAGTTTTTTCGTTCTTTGGGCGCCCGCGGAGGGGTGCGCGGCCCCCGCCGCTCCGCCCGGGTACATCCTCACCCTTTGGGGCACCTCTGCCCCTCGCCCCCTTCCCCTTTTCCTCCCCATTTTCCCTTCTCGCTGCCACCAATGCTCAACATGACCGAGGAGCACGACAAAGCGCTGGAGGCTCCGTGCAGCCCCACGGGCACCACCAGCTCCATGTCCCACGTGGACTCGGACTCCGACTCGCCGCTGTCCCCCGCCGGTTCCGAGGGTCTGGGCTGCGCCCCCGCACCCGCCCCGCGCCCCCCCGGCGCCGCTCCGTTGGGTGCCAAAGTGGACGCGGGGGAGGTGGACGAGCGCTTCCCCGCCTGCATCCGCGACGCCGTCTCGCAGGTGCTGAAGGGCTACGACTGGAGCCTGGTGCCCATGCCCGTCCGCGGCAACGGATCGCTCAAGGCCAAACCCCACGTCAAACGGCCCATGAACGCCTTCATGGTGTGGGCGCAGGCCGCCCGCAGGAAACTGGCCGACCAGTACCCGCATCTGCACAACGCCGAGCTCAGCAAGACCCTGGGAAAGCTCTGGCGGTGAGTCCCGACCCGCGCAACCTCCGCGCATCCTCGCTCCGGGCTGCTCATCCGCGCTCCGAGCCGCGCACATCCTCCGGGGCATGGCTCCGCTCCCCCCATCCCCGTTCCAGCCCGCGCACCCCCCGCGGAGCACCGCTCTGCGCCGCGCATCCCTGCCCCGGGACGTGCACCCCCGCGGGGCACCGCTCCCGGCCGCGCATCCCTGTTCCAGCCCCCGGGGCACTGTTCGGGGCTGGGCTGAGGGTGCAGCAGCCGCGCAGGAACCCCCCTTCGCTGCGGGGCTGGACGGACGGGACCCCCTTGGGCTGCTCGGGGAGATGGTGAGGGCTTTAGGTCTGGGTGTGTGGCTGGATTCCTCCCTCTACTGCTTTTTAATTATTATTTTTTTTAAACTTCATCTATTTTTGTGCCCACCGGGGATTCTCTAAGAGTTTCAAACTAAAGTCTAAAAATCCCCCTGCGCCTATGGGCATGCTGCAAAGGACACGCTGGTCCCTGCTCTGAAAAAGCCCCAGTGCAGGGGCCTGGGTGCCCACGGCCACAGCTGCTGGGTCCTTCCCCAGCGCTGTGTCACGCGTGGGTTTTCCCTCCTCCAGCACTGAGGTGTGCAGCTCGGGCCCTTTCCTCTCCTGCCCAGGGTTTCCTATGTCCCCGTCCCCAGGAGCCCTAGACTTTAAAAAATTGTTTCTTTTACAATATCTTTTTCTAAAAGTTTTTTTTCCTTGGCTTGCTTGCTGCTTAAGAATTTGTAAAACCGAACAAGATGATTTTTAGCAGTTATTTTAATCTTTCTAATTTCCCTTCTTATCTGCACGCCTGCATGCTCTGCATTGCCCACCGATGCAAACTTTTTTTTTGCTGGGCGGCATCGGAGTGCGCTCTGCTTTCCAAGGCTCCGCGATGAGCCACGTTTTACTGCGTGGTCTCTTCGGCCGTGTCCGGCTGAACCAAACTCACATCTTTCCTGCCTCTCCTGCTGTGGTTTGAGGCTCACCGAGAGTTTGCAAAAAGAGATTTGGCTAGGGGAGAGTTTTAAAAGAAATAATCCTGTCGCTGTTGCCTTCGTGGCTTCTTTATAAGCACCAAACAAAGCTGGGAATGGGCAGTGGTGTTTGTTGCAGTGAGGGGTGGCATTTGTAGAACAAACATACGAGTAATATTTGTCAAAAGCATTTAAAATAGGGCAGGGGGATTTTATTTTGTCCAATTATTGGTATCCATAGTGGTTGGTGTCTTTTGTGCCTCTGTAGTTGGTATTTTAATACATTTTTGCAACACAGTTTAATTCTTTTTTTTGCTAAGGCAATTTAATTTTGTAGTTAACTTTCTGGCCACTCGAATCAGTGTATGGGAAGTGGGAATGCGAGTCTGAAAATAAACTGAAAGCTTCTAAGGAAAAGACATTAATTTTGAATTTTTTTTTCCCTTTCCTCCTTATTAAAAAAAAAAAAATCCATCCCAAAACAGTTTGCTAAGTGAAAATGAGAAACGTCCCTTTGTGGAAGAAGCTGAGCGGCTCAGGGTCCAGCACAAAAAGGATCACCCGGATTATAAATACCAGCCACGGAGGAGGAAAAGCGTAAAAGCTGGGCAGAGCGACTCCGACTCCGGAGCCGAGCTCAGCCACCACGCAGGCACACAGATCTACAAAGCGGACAGCGGGCTGGGAGGCATGGCCGATTCCCACCACCACGGCGATCATACAGGTAAAGGGACCCTGGAGGGGGAAAAAAAATCTGCAGGTCCTGGACACGTTGGTTTGGGACATGAACCAGCTGGTGGGCACGGGCTCATCTGCCCCCCCCCACCCCCCTGGGTGGATATCAGTGGGATTGGGACCATCCAAAACCAGGAGTTGTTGCCCTGAGAGCTGTGGTTTTGCACCGGGTTGTGAACGTGGCTGTGGTTTTCTTTAGTAAATGCTTATAGAGCCGATGGTGCGATAGGAAATCCCCAAAATGTGGGGACTCCAATTCCCCAGCTGGCCCAGGAGAGGGGAGGATTAATTACAAGCTAATAAGGGTTAATGATCTGTTGACCATGCGAAGGGTGGCTGGGGGAGCGGGTCCTGGAGCCACGGCTTCCCCCCGAAGCTCCCCGCTCCTCGGCAGCGGTGCGAATTGGCACGGGGCGCGTGTTGACAGATTCCAGGAGGATTGCGAACGTCCTGCAGCTTCAGACGCGTCTGCGCTCTCGCCCAGCCTGGCTGGGGATCCTGGGACAGCTTCTCAGCCTCCAGGAGAGCGGGGCTGGCGTTGGGCTGCCCGCAGGGAGAGGCTGAGCGGGTCCCTCTGGATCCTCCCCTGGCTCTCCTTCCCGGGCGAGGGGGAGTTTGTGCAGCTGGGGGGGGTCCCACCATGTCCCAGAGTGATCCCGATGGGCACAGCGTGCTCCCCAGCCTCTCCCCACTGTCATGCGCATGGTTTACCCCACCGAGGACATTGTCCCCAGCTTGGTCATGGGGGGGACATCAGCTACCTCCAACACGGGGACAGAGATTTAAATCCCCCTTCCCCTCTTGCAATAAGAAGAGGGAGCAATCTGCATTTATCTTTTTGTCCTCCTTGAAGGAGTCTGTTTTGAGGGTGCTCTTGTTAAAGCCTTCTGTCCCTTTGTCCCCAGGCCAGACCCACGGGCCACCCACCCCACCCACCACCCCCAAAACCGACCTCCACCACGGCAGCAAGCAGGAGCTGAAGCATGAGGGCCGCCGCCTCGTGGAGAGCGGCCGCCAGAACATCGACTTCAGCAACGTGGACATCTCGGAGCTGAGCAGCGAGGTCATCAACAACATGGAGACCTTCGACGTCCACGAATTCGACCAGTACCTGCCGCTCAACGGCCACGCTGCCATGCCGCCCGACCACGGCCCCAACGCTGCCGCCGGCTCCTACAGCGCGTCCTACTCCCACTCGGCCACGGGCACCGGTGGGACCAACCAAGTCTGGACTCACAAAAGCCCGGCTTCGGCGTCGCCGTCGTCCGCCGACTCGGGCCAGCAAAGGCCGCACATCAAAACGGAGCAGCTGAGCCCCAGCCACTACAGCGACCAGTCCCACGGCTCCCCCGCGCACTCCGACTACGGCTCCTACAGCGCCCAGGCGTGTGCCACCACCGCCTCCACCGCCACGGCCGCCGCCTCCTTCTCCAGCTCCCAGTGCGACTACACGGACCTCCAGAGCTCCAACTACTACAACCCCTACCCCGGTTACCCCTCCAGCATTTACCAGTATCCCTATTTCCATTCCTCCCGCCGTCCCTACGCGACGCCCATCCTCAACGGCTTGTCCATCCCGCCGGCCCACAGCCCCACCGCTAACTGGGACCAGCCGGTCTATACGACGCTGACGAGGCCTTAAAGGATGTGCGGAGCCCCCGGGGGCTTCCCCGACGTATGCACTAACGAAGGAATTGAAGAGGAAGAGCGTGGAGTGCCGCGATAAGTTTCCGAAGTGCCTCCTGAGCCACTGGGAACTCTGCTCATTGCGACTGGATGTCCCCTTGCTTTGAAACTCTCCAGAAGGACAGAGCTCTATTTTTCTTTAATGAATACAATTTAAAAAAAAATAATTAAAAAAAAAAAAACCCCACCACCGCAAAGGACCGGCGATTCCTTTTGAATAAATGAAGGACAAAACCATTCGACTCCTCTGTGAGGACTGAACTGAACTTACTCGTCGTGGAAGTTGACAAGTGCAAAAGTGGAGCAGGGGGGTGGGAAAGGGGGGGGAAGAAAAAAACAAAAGTGTTTGAGACTTTAAGGGTCTATTGCAATGTGAGGAACGGACCAACCTTGAGGGCAAGAACTCACTGGGACCAACGTGGAGGAAACCCGAAAACCCGGCTATTCCGTGTAACCATCTCGTGGGAACAAACCAGGCTGGTGGGACCAACCAATTCAGTGTCTGAAGTGTTTGTTTTTTTAGTCAAGAGTTCTTCTAAGCAAGGTTTGGCTGTAATTAACATTTTGTTTTGGTTTTATTTTTTTTTTTGGAAGCTTAAAGTGTTTTGGGGTTTGTTTTTTTTTTTTTAAATCTGTTAAATATGTATTTATGTTCTGTATTATTTTGTCTTTTAATTAATGAAGTAATTTTGTGCAAAAAGTAGAATTTTAAAAGATTTTAAAGATGGGGTGGGGAGGAAGCATTAAAAGTAGTGGAGATGATACAATAAAATGGTGTTATGAGTCTAGAGATTTTTTGTTGGCTTTTGGGTTTTTTTCGTTTTGAACTGCTGCAGCAGTCGTGCTCGAGAGAGGGGCCGAAGGGATCTGCCCATCGCAGAGCGGGTCACCAGCAGGAGACTCCAGCGGGAATGTAAAATAACGAGGTGGGGGGGGAAAAAAAGTTACTAATTAAATTGGGAGGCTAAAACGATTGCAAAAAGGAGCAGGGGGTTTTTCTGGCTGCCTGCTTTGGGGCGTAAAAATTGGGTTTAAGGCATTGCGGAGTCTTTGTACGCGTTCGGAACCAGGACTACTTTATAGGAAGATGTAATTTAATGAGAAATTATCAACTTTAATTTTTTTGGCTTCTAGGGACCAGATATCATCCATCAAGCTGTGAAACTAAAATCTTCTCCACTAAAAAAAAATGTTTAGGTACTTAGTTTTAGACTAATATTTCATTGATATATTTCTACTTCTTCCATTGTATGCTGAGCATATAATAACCGTCTATTTTATGGTAACTTGTGCCTTTTAAAAACTTTGTAAATCTAAAAACACATTTCAGAGGTTATCACCTTTTTACCTTTTCTACGTTTCCTACTCTTTTTCTAAAAATATTTTTTGCATATTTCCTTTCGGGGACGTGGGGGTGGGGGAAAATACAGAAAACTCATTTTTATGCAATCTATTTTTCTGTATAAAGTTTGAAAGACTTGGGCTGTTACTTATCTGTTCTCTTCACTAGCTTCTGACTAAGCAATGCTAACTTTTGTACAGATCCATTTGATAAAATTAAAAATTGCTTTTTATCATGTCCGTGTTATGTTTTCTTTCTGCTTGAGCCTATTCCTGTGCTGAAAAGAAACGTGGAGAGCAGCTTTGGAGAGGCAGGATATTCAGAATAAAATATTTTTAACGAGGTTTTCTCTTTTCTAATAATGTTGGTTTGATTTTTTTTTTTCTTGATCCCTTTCCCTGTACTTAAACGGTGTCTTATGATGATTTTTTTTTATTTTTTTTACTTCCTTGAGCAGTATATTTCCACGCCTGTAATCCCGAGGATTTCATAGGATTTCACTGAGGCTGCTCACACGAGGAAGGGTTTGCAAGGTCAGACGGGATGGTTTTAGCCCAAGTTCATTTTCTTCTGTATGGCACGTAGGAATTTCAGAGTAACAAATTCTGTTTTCTGGTTGGTAAATACCTCTTAATTACGATAGCAGCAAAATTATATGTTGCATGGAGTGGGTTTTGTTGTTTTTTTTCTTTTTTTTTTTTTTTTTAAATACAGTCATTAAAATAGTTACATTTGTGACTTTTTTTTTTTTTTCTTGTATAAACTAAGTTGCAGTTTGGTTTCACCAGTTGGGACAAACTGGTGGGAGCTTTTCAGGCTGGGCCCTAATTGGGAGGCAAGGATTGGGGTTGGGGAAGCTCAGCTCAGGACTCGGTTGCAGGGCAGCGCTCTGGAAAATGTTTTAACGTGGGGGGAAAATAAACGTGATGACAATTAATGAAGCTCAAGAACATTAAAGTCTGAACAACAGCGTCCCCACGCAAATTTGCTGGTTGCAGGATTTGCCAAGAGCTCTCTTGCCAGGGTGTCTGTAACTGGACCCTGTTTGTGCTCGTTCACAAAGCTGCTGGCAAAAGGACTTGCTGCGCGATCCGCCGAGGCTGCAGAATCATTTTCCGAGGCTTCCTTTCCTCCTTTTTCCTCCCTCCAGTTACAACGCAAGTTTCAAGTCTTATCCTAACTCTTACTTAAAAAATAGATGTGGTTTGGCTTTGTTCTGCGTGTTGAGGTAGGGCTTCCTTTCCAAAATTGCACACTTTGGGGGGGGGGAAAAAAGAAGAAAAAAGGTGAGATGGGAATATAAATCCTTGATGTTTAATAGCAGAGATTGCAGTGACTTCCCAGATTGCTGGATTAACCTTACAGACTTAAAATATCTCTGTGGGGTGGTATTGTGTCACCTGAAATGCTGAAGTTAAAGATTGCACCGAAGCATCTCTGGCTCAGGGAGAGCGCTGGGGGTCTGTGCACCCTCAGGATGGGTCCTGGTCACAGGTGTGGGGAGTGTCACTGAGTTTTTCCCTCTCCTTCCTCTCCCAGGTGCTGTCCCCGGTGTGGGGTGACATCCAGCCAGCGCAATGTCCTGGGAGCTGCGGGGGGTTGTGCGGGGACGTGCTGTCCCATGCCCTGGGTGGCTGTGGGGGCCCTGGACCAGCCTGGCAGCTGCACCCAAAAAATGCACAAAATAGGCAGATTTTAAATCCGTTTGCTTTTGCCCACACTATAAGCTTTGCAAAACCAAGTTAGCTTTTAGTACTATTTGCAGAACCAGAATGCTATAGATCTATATGTACCGTTCAGGGGGCACAAGCGATAATGGGAGCCCCCGAGACCCCTCTGCAGCTCCTGGAGCAGCTCCCATCTGAACGGTGACATTCTATTTTTTTTGTTATCCCACAGACTTGGGGGATGCTCACTCAACATTTGCTGTTGAGCAAAATTCGAGGACGTTGCAAATTGGATGCTCAAGAAGGTGGCCAGCAGGTAAGACTGACTGGCCCGAACAACGCCGGTGACTCAGGCTTTAGGGTGTGCTGGAAATTTCTAAGAGCACCCGAAGCTCCTTCCCCACGCCTAGATTTACACTTAGACACCCCAGCCTCCTGTTTCATTTCCCTATTCAGAGGAGAGCATTCTGATTTGAAATTAAAGCTGTTTGTAGAAATGCATTTTCATGCCTTGTCCTTTCCTTCCATTTCTCGTGCAGATATTGTCTGCGGAAAGAGAAGTGATTTTCCATGAGCCGGGCGTCCCCCGGCCCTGAATGGCACCATTGTGCGTCCCCAGCTCGGCTCCGATGGCTCTTGTGTTGGTGTGAATCTGGAATGTCTCCGGAGAAGTCAATGAGATCAGGTGAAACCAAGACCGGCTTTTGACCCCTGGCTGTCAACAAAAAAGGGTTCTCAAGATAATTGCAGGAATATACAAGCGGTAAAAGTTCCTCTTTTTTTTTTTTTTTAATTTTATTTTAGGTGCAGAGAATAATGAACTTTGCTGTTTATCTGAATTGCTCGGAAGGTTCTGTTTAGTAAGAAAGAGGAAATTAATTTTATAGACCCTATCCACATTCCTTCTGCGTGGTGGAAAAAGTCCCTTCCCATCCTCCTTATTATAATTTTTCCTGGAGTGTTATCAAATTTATTACACTTTTTTTTTTACAGTCGTGTATTAGGTTTATGGCAAAGAAATTCTGAAATAGTGTTTCTATGAGGGCGTTCAGGTTTCATAGAGTCCTGCATGGGTATATCCCAGCTCCCTGTCTACACATTGACCTCCTGGGGATGTCTGGTTTTTCCTCCCTGTCCTCGCCCAGTATCTCCAGCCTAATGCCCGATGAGACCAGAAGGGTTGTGTGGTCATGTTGCCTGTGATCTGGAGGGAAAAAAAAACCAAACATATCTATATATATATAAAATAAAAATAACTAGAGCTGTGAGTGCCATTTGGATACTTGGTGTTTAATTCCCAGGATGGCAGCAAAAGCCGTTCCCAGGTGAGCGGGTGGCCACTGCGGCTGGTGACCCAGGCAGGGCAGAGCCACGCCCCGTGCGAAGCTCGAGAGTTTTTGGGAGTAGCGATGTGTGAGCCCGTGGGGAGGCTCCGTGGCCACGGGAGCTGCTGGGACCAGGCTGGGTGAGCCGAGGAGGTGCTGCGGTGAACCCAGTGTGGTACAGCCCCGTCCCCAGGGATGAGCCCAGCTTGGGGGGGCTTCATGAAACTCCAGCATCACCCCATTTTCAGTCTTCAAGAGCGTGAGGTTGGGTCTGACGGCTGTAGGGCTCTTTGAAGGCAAACTCTTCAGCTGGGAGCATTGGACATGAGGAGGAAGTTTTTTTCCTGTGCAGGGGGTGAGGCAGTGGCCCAGGTTGCCCAGAGAAGCTGTGGATGCCCCATCCCTGGAGGGGTTCAAGGCCAGGCTGGATGAGGCTCTGGGCAACCTGGGAGTGGGAGGTGTCCCTGGGGGTGGCACTGGATGGTCCCTAAGGTCCCTTCCAACACAAACCCTTCTGGGATTCTATAAATCACCAGCAGAAGGGCTGCAGACTCCTTTTCTGGGGGGTGGGAGTGAGAGCAGCAAGTTTCCCATCAACTCCTGACCATGAGTGATCCACGGAGACCCCCCAGCACCCAGCAAAGACCCCCCCATGCCACCACCCCACTCCTCCTCAGAGACCCCGCAGAGCCTCCACAAGGCTTTGGGGGGGTTCATCCCACAGTGTCCTAATTAACGCAGGGAGGGGGGCTGCACAGGGTGGTGGGAGCCACGAGACCCCGTCCACCCCCAATCCCACCTCCTGTGCCGCCGCCCCACTGAGCCGGGCTGGGGGCGTTTGCAGTTCCCTTTGTGTGTGCTACGGGCAGGAATGAAGGATGGCACCAAGTGGCGAAGGAAGGACGAGGTTTGGGGGGGGGG
>VZTO01022693.1:23443-73926 GCA_013400615.1 Syrrhaptes paradoxus
AAAAAAAGCCAGTTGGACACACTTATTCAGGTTTAAAAGCCGTCTTCTTTCAGTTTGTTTTAAACCAATTAGGAATGAAAACCAAGCCGCTCCTAATCCAGAAGAAGAGGGTGTCCCTCCCCGCTCCGCCGCCCGCGCCGGGCTGTGTTGGTTTAGGGAGAGCGAGGCAGAGCTGCCGGCAAAGCGCTGCCGGGACAGTAGTACCCACGCACCCATCGCCCCGCAGCCCCGCCGCTCTCGCAGCCGCGCTGGCATCCGCTCCCGTTCCCTGTATTTGTTTGTGGATGTCTGCGCAGGCAATATTGTGACTGTCAGCGACGTGATATTAAAACATTTACCCAAAATACCTCTGCCTGCCTTTCTCCTCCCCTCGCCCATCTCCCTCCTCCTCTTTTTTTTTTTTTTTTTTTTTTTTTGTGTGTGTGTCTAAATTCCCAATGTCGTGATGGAGGTCTTCCCCCAGGAAAGGGTTAAGCGTTTTGAAAGGTCTTGTTTGAGGTAGAGTGAATTTTAACCACCACACACATAACGAATCCGAACCAGCCTGAATTGCTGGTGAGGAGCCAAGAGCACAAGAGAGGAGCTGCTGAATTTTAATGATTCATTATTGCATGGAAGGCCTTTGTCTTCCTTTATCCGGTGCACAATAAAAGAATTAATTGGACAGAAAATGGCAGGGCAAAGAACTGACAAGTCATTAAGGGGCTCTGAATGGCTGATTAGGTGCACATTGGGGGTGGAATTTCAACTGCACTGTTTCAGCAAGGGCTCCGGAATAATAATGGCATGGCACAGTTTATATTTTGTATGCAGTACCAGAAAGGCCTTTATGTCGGCATTGTGGTGCTATTTATTATGCTGTCTATTTAGCCATTGTTGGCATTGTGTTTGCAATAAGAATGCACAAACAAAGTTGGGATTTTTTTTTATTTTTGTTTTTTTTTTAACTTGTGAAATAATTGGGAATCAGAATCTTGCTCCGCCGATAGTTTTATTAATTTTTTTGTGTGTGTGTGTGTGTCCAGAAACGGCAGTAAATATTTAGACTTGTGAGAAGTAGCTTCATTTAGGGGAAAAAAAAAAGGAAAAGAACTAATAAACGTCTCCCTCTTCCCTCTGTTCCCAAAGAGCCACCGCGCGGGGAAGCCTCGTGCAGCTGGTGCAGCCAGCGATGGGGTGCTGCCCACTTCCACACCCCGACGCCGGGAGGATGCAGCCCAAGGAAAAGCAGCCAACTGGAATTATCGGTAGCTAGGAAGTTCATTGAACATCTCGCACACGAATCCTTTCGGGCGGCTTTTGCCAAAGTTTCCTTGTTGTTGTTGACGTGAAGGAGTTGCCTGCGAGTGAGAATAAAAACCACACACACAGAAGGGAAAGAAAGAATTAAAAAAAAAAAAAAATCCCAGCAGGTCGGGTAGGTGTGATTTTGATGAGGAATGCGCTTTTTTTTTTTTTTTTAATGAGGATAACGACTAGGAACAGCAGTTTGCTGTCAAGTCTGTACACAGCTGGTTGAAAGTTTCAGGGGAAAAAAGGAACTTTAATGAAGATACAGCTTTTCCTTCTCCTGCAGGGATTCATTACAGCTGCACGGAGACAGAAAGCTGTCACCTAGAGATCTCCACACGATAAAGATCCCATTTTAAATTTTGCTCAGACGCTCACAGAGGATAACTTCATCTCTGACAACCTCCCTCCTGTCCTCAGAACACCGCCTGACCTCGCGGCTGGTTGATAACCAAGCACACGGACGTCCTCCCCCTCCTGAATCGCACACAGCGAACGATTCTGCATGAACCCCGTCTCCCCAAGGGACAGACGAGCAAAAACCACCAAGTGCTGATGCACCTCATCCAGCCGCCCCTGCAGCCTGCCTGCATCCTCCTGCCGCCTTCTGGGGCAGCTGGGATGGACTGGGATGGACTGGTCCTGGTTCACGTAGGCTGGAGCTGCCCACCAGGCACTGGAGCAAGACCCAGGGCGAGAACAAGGGACAGCAGTGACACTGAGGTGTCCCCACAGAGCCCTTTGCAGGGGGAGGCTGCAGAGAGACAACAGGGTCCACAGCCCCCCCCGTTTGCAGACAGATCTCCCCGAAACAGCAGCTCAGACTCAGGTACCCCCACATGCATCCCTCCGTGCAGATCCTGGCCCTTTCTCACGCTTCTCTTTATTTATTTTTTCCTGGATGCAATGGGTTAATAATGGGTTAACAATATATATATAAAAATTTGAAAACGTGAGAGGGGATTTGGGTGTCAGGGAGATGGATGAGCTGCAATCTGAAACTTTTTAGGTAAGAATAAGCGAAGAGGAAAATGGGGTTATTACAAAAAAACGCCATTCTCAGTAGAATACAGCCCTTCTGTAATCCTATTTTAGGAGGTAGTTAGTGGCACTCTTCATTCAGAAAGGCAAAGGCATGCATGTCAAACAAAAATAAAATAAAATAATAATTAAAAAAAAAAGAGGTGGGGAGGTAGCTGGTTCCACTGGAAATTGTAATGTTCCTCCTGAGACTCCAACACTGTGAAAAAAAATAATAAAAATATATACACTGCCATTGGTGCTTCTCTGTTCATGCTGCAGCTGGGAAAAGCTGTTATTAGTGATGTCCATCGGCCAGGGAGTGCCGGTCCCTGCCGAGCCGTGCCACCACCGCTCGCCCTGCCACCGAAGCCGACTCTCGCTGCAGCCTTCTTGGCGTCTTGGTCCCCGGAGCTGAACCATGAGTCACTCCCATGCTATGCGAGAACCCGAGTCTGTTCTTCCTGCAAACCCCCCCTTTGCCCAGCAGGGAGGATTTAATGCCACCCAGCGATGTCCCAGGCTGCGGAGGTTCCCCAGCACTTGCTCCTGCCCTTCCGAAGCTCTCGCTGCTCCGGGGCCACCAGAAGCCCAGAAGGTCTGTTGGCTTTGAGAGCCTCTGCTGGTCAGCAGATGGAGATGGGGATAAAGCTGGACCCAAACAGAGGAAATTCAGGCAGGAATCCAGATAAGTTCAACATTTGGGAGAAATCAGATCTGTGGAGGAGGAGCTTGGAGCGATGTCCATCAGGATGAAGGCAGGTGAGAGCTTCAGAGCCAGATCCCGACCATCCCTGAAGAGCTGTGTGCTCAAGCCCCGGAATTGTTGGCTGCAATCCACTCCTGGTGATGGGATACAGAGAAGTTAGAAACGTTAAAAACACTTAACAAAATTCCCAGATGGAAGCAAGTTTATTTTTTTAATGAAAATAACTTAACAAAACATCCGAGTAGTCGATGTTTGTGTTCTATTTCTGGGAAGGCAGGAAAGATCCTCTGAAACCCCCCCAGAAAAAAAAAAAAAAAAAGAAGAAATGCTGAAACAATCAACCTCAAACTATGTAGATATTCAGATCTGCTTGGAAGAAAGAGGGAAGATAGAAATCTCTGCACTGGAACAGAGCAAAGGTCTGTCTTACGAATATCCTGCAAAGGCACATCTGGGTTTGCCATGCAAGAGCAAACAAAAAAAAACCCCAAACCAGGGGAAAAAACAGGGCTGGTATAAAATAACCTCCCCCATGGTCTCTGCCAGCCTGTGGCCATCAGCAGTCACCATGAGACACTTGTGCTGCCTCAATGCTATGCCTCGAAGTCGTATATTTTCCATGAATTTGCCCAACCCTCCTCTGAACCCAGCTCTGCTGGTGGCAGAGCTCTGTGGCTGAATGGTTTGCTGGAAAAAAAAAAAAAGAAGTCTTGCTTTTTATCTAATTTCAGCTTTCTGTTCAATTAGTGTGTCATGAGACACACCAGGTGATGGCAGGAATAACCGGCCTCCTTTCCCCTGCTCCTTCTCCCTTCGGTGCGTCGCTGCCTGCACCCAAAGTCCTCTCGCGGGGCTGGAAGGAGCTGCTGGAGGCGAGGAAGAGATTTCAGCTCCAAACCTAAAATATCCACTTTGGGCAGAATTTCGTCCGTCTCTGACTCCACACTGTGGTCTGATATGCTCCTGGCGTGGATGCTGAAGACCTTTGTCTCATCCCAGTGTGAAAAATGGGCTTTAAACATGCTGGAAAGTCAGGGTTTCCTGGTTTCTGAGCAATAAATCCTGCCTCTGGGGCCATGCCTTCCGAGTGATGAATTTCTACCTCTTTGGGAAAATACACTCTGGAGAAAGCAGACAAAGCAGACAGGGCTGTAGCATTGCCTGGAGTGACATTTCTATCTTGGATGGCGAAGCAGCCTGGCCAGGACTGCCGGACGCGTGCCCGTGGGGAGGACGGACAGACCCGGTGGGGCAGATGGAGCTCCAGGCAGAGCTGGAGCTGGAGACCAGAGAATGAGGATGGAACAACCAGATCCCAAACTGAGTGATGTGTCCCCACCCTGCCCAGGCTCGGGGCACCCCGGCTCTCCTGGGAATTGCTGTTCCAGGAGGCTGAGACCTGGGGTGCAGAAGATGCCTCCCCGTCCCCTCCAGCTGAGCTCCCTTGTGACCCACCTCCCATGGGATTTCCTGAGGTTTCAGGGCCACCCAGCCCTAACCCCGAGATACAGATTTTGAGCCCTGAGTGGCTCAAATAGTATCTTTTGGATTATCTTTTGGATTTTCCCTTTTGCCTAATTACAGGCATTTATTTTTATTGCCACTATGTGGTTGTTCCAAAACCCAGTCAGCTCAGCAAAAAGCTTTCATGGGCTTTTGCATCAGACTTGGGCACTTGGTGTAGTTTCTCCTATCATGAATCATCCATCATTTTCTGGTTCCATTTGATTATTAAACAAAAGCTGCAGATATTAAGATTCCAGGTGCCTTGAAATCAGGGACAAGACTCCCACGGCAGGGGGCTGGAACTAGATGGTCTTTATGGTCCCCTCCAACCCAAACCATTCCCCGATTCTGCGGTTGCGTTCAGGAGGTCCCTGGATTTCACCCCGGCTCCCGACACAGCAGTGAGTTCACAAACTGTGAAAAGCAGATCCGTGTTGTTATGTTACAGGTTCAGTCCCCTCTGGAGCCAAACAGCCATAACAGGCAGACACACTGAGATGGACTTTGGCCAACATTTCCCCAGTCCAGCCACCGACATCTGCTCTACCTCCCTGGGAACGGTCCTCACCACCTCTGATGGCTTCAAACATCACCGCTGAACACGGGGATCAGGAAGGATTTGGGGCATCTGCTCCTTGTGATCTGAGCTTCAGCTCTCTTGGGGTGTTTTATAAAGGTGAGAAACTGATGCTGTTACCTAGGTTAAAACTCTTGAATATTCTTGAAAAATGTAGAAAATGAAGATGTTACTCATTGTTCTCACTGTAGGAAGCAGAAACATCTTAATTCCTTTAACACCATTGAGTTTCGCCGTGGACTTCCTTGGACACTGCATTGGACCTTTGGAAATGGGCTTTGCCTCTATCTGAAGCACTCAAAAAGCTGTTCCTAGTGTGTGTCATCCTATACTTACACCATGTCGAGCCTAGAAATGCTCTTTTCCCCCAGCCCTAGAGCAGTGCACATGGGGATGATTTCCCCATCAGTTCCCCTGGAAGGCACAAAGAGAAAATTTCCTACAGCCCTGTCTTCATCGTGGTTATCTGATGCTGTCTGCCCTCAGATGGGCTCTGATCTTGCCGGAGTACGGGAGGTGGGATGTGAACTGCTGCTGCACGGGCTGACGGCGGCTGAACGCAACATTTTCCCACACTGGAAACAAGCCCTTTCTGCCTGAAGTGCTCTTTGAATCGGATGCTTGACTGTTTTCTGTAGGAAGAAGCGTTCCTATGCAGGGACTTCAGAAGTGACCAAGTCCTGTAGGAAAATCGTCACCCTCAGGACACCTGTCCCTCCCTCCGATGTGGAATTCGGTGCCGTGGCTGTAGGTGTAAAGCTCTATAGCAGCAGTTAATGTATGCATGCTTCTGGGTTCCTTCATTACCATTTCAGTTGGCTCGTTTACATAATAACACAGAACAGAAGATCATTTGCATAAAATTAAAAAAAAAATCAAATAACTGAATGTTGCTTTTATTTTGAAAGGCGCAGAGAATGAGCCTGTGAAGTTATTTATATCCCCCAAAGTACCAAGGAGGCTAATCGGCGGGGAACCGTGCTTTCTGCACAAAATGGGACTTGACCGCTTCAATTTATTCATGAAATATTAGCTCACTTAGTGGAAGAGTTTTTTAAGCAGCTGGGTTGGAGCTGACGGGAAATCCCCTCCCAGCTGCAGCGGGATCAGCACGACTCGGAGCCAGACAAAAGCGAATTCCCCCCGCTCGGGTCCCACGCAGCACCTGAAGGGGCTGGGGACCGAGAGCTCCGCTCCTTGGTTACGGCCAGAGTGACACAAATATGCCATTTTCCTCCCTCACTTCTGCCTAATGGTCATTTACCTAATCTGGGGTGTTTACACCCGTCCCCTCCCCGCTGCTGGGATGCTCCAGCACCTTCATCTGCAACTGAGAGCCGAAGCGAAGCTCCGCGTGGGTTTCCTGGGTTCCCATCGCATCCCAATTCCTTCTGCTCCTCCACAGCCAAATATTCCCACGTGAGCAGCCCTTGGCCATCCCATCTGATGGAGCAACATCGCTGTTGGTGTAACAACAAAAATTTAGATTTGCGGCGAGCAGAGTCACCAGCAGCAGAACAAATCCTTGGGTTCAGGGGCAGGGAAAGCCGTGTGCCGGTGCTCAGCACAGACGGACGTGGGGGTGTGGGTTACAGGGGGGAAATGTGAGACGGAGCAGTAAAACATGGACTGATTTGGTATTCAAGGCGTGTGCAAAAATGGGGATATTTGCATGAGAAAGGTTTGCTGGGAGAAATCTTAGGGCAAATCCTATTCTCATTTATAAGCCTCCAAACACGCAGCATCTTTCCCGACACCGGGAACGTTACTCCTGGTTTGCACAAGGGTAACGAGAGCTGAGCCTGGTCTGAGCCAACCCAAACCTGATGAAGCACAGAGCTCCTGATTAGCAACTGCTGGTGAAACCATCACTGAAATTAAACTACAACGTCCCGTAAGAAGCTGTCCTCTGCATTTTAAATGATGGTGCAAATCCTTCTGCAGATGATTGGGGTGAGCAATGCTGCGCTTGGCCAGTTCACGCAGCGCAGATGGCCTCAAGGTTGGAAACACGACCCCAGGCTCTCTCCTCTGTCCGATCTTTGGAGACCAGCTCCGGACTGCGGGAGCACTGGGGCAGATGGACAATGGGACAAAGTTTGTGTCGGGATGTCCCCGTCCTGCAGCGTGATGCTCTGAAACAAAGTCCTAGCACAAGCGTACGAGCAGCTGCCCTCCACCCCCTCCCGGTCCGCCAAAATGAATATGCATTGTTGGCCGTGGGTGTGGCGTGTTTCAGCACACTGAGCCTGCCAGACTTGGACTTCTGCCCCAAATATTCACATGGCCTTAATAATTTTGTTCCCCTTTTCTCATACTTCTCCGTGCCCTCACCGGGGCTGCGGTGGCTCCTCCGTGTCACCGGCAGGGCGGGATTGCCCACGGTGGACCTCCGCGTGCCCACCCCAGGCAGATGTCCCTGGAGCTGAACCCTCGTTCACAAGGAGCCGCATCCTGCTGTTCCATGGAAAATCCCCCAGCAGAGCCGGGTGGGAATGAAGAGAAGCCCTGCCCAGTTCTGCTGCAGGTCCTTCACCAGGAGTATGATTTGGGAGGGTAGGATCTCATCTACTGAGCCCCCAGCCCCACAAACCATGTCCACCCAGGAGGAACCTCAGCTCAGAGATGTTCCACCTTTGTGCTTGGTCCAGAGCCCCGGTGTTGGGTCACACCAATGGGTGACATCGCGAGATCCCGCTCCCAGCAGCCTGGAAGAGCATGTGCAGGGAAGATGATAACACACAGCTTGGGATGAGCTCGATCCTGACATCACACCCATCTCCAGCAGCCTGAGCACAGTGTCTGTGGTCCATCTGCTCCCTCCTCCAGGCATCTGCTCCTCCCGTGGGGCAGCAGGAGACTGAGCTGGGCTGGGAAAGGGGCCACGGGATGGAAAGGGAGGTGATGCTCCTGCAAACATCGCCCTTGCAGAGGCAACGAGGGTCCGGCTATTTCGGATGTTTCCTTGTGTCCTGTGCTAAATATTCAGAAGGAAGAATCTTTGACTTCACCAATTGCACTGGGAGCCCTGCGAGAGGCTGCTGTCAGCGCCCAGCGAGGGTGTCCCCTGCGCCGGTACGCGCCGGATGGGTATTGTCCAGGTTCCTCCAGCCCAGACACAAACTGAGCCGGCGGGAATCCGCAGCAGAATTTCACAGCTCACTGTTTTAATCAATGTCTGGAAAACGCAGAAGTGAAATTGAGTGAGGACCTTTCCAATACACTAATATTTTGGAACACATGGATCATGCATATGGGAATAGTCCTGGCCCGGAAAGCATGGGTAAGACCCAAATTGCTTGAAGAGACAGCTCTCTGAACACTGCTTGGGAGCTGGATTCAATAAAGGGCGATCCCCCGGAGCCGAGGAAACAGGACAACCATCCTGCTGAGACCCCGGCCTCGCTGCGGAGCATTTCAAGCCGTTGGCAAGAGCTGTTCCATGATACAGGACAGATGCTCTGCCCGCTAATAACGAGAAAAATAGCAATGAACACTGTTAATTGCCAAAATGTAAACTTGCTTCTGTGGCTTGCAACTCCCTGTTCAGCAGAGGCTGCGGATGTCATGAGCTCTCCTTTGCTGTACACACGCAGCGTGGCCGCAGAAAGAAAACCGACGTGTCAGCGGGGCAGCTGGCCCAGACCCCCAGAGCAATGCAGAGGGCAGCTCCTGCCCAAGAGTTGCTGTTTCATTGCAAAGAGCTGGAGACCTGGCCAAGCACCCCGTGCACTCCCCGGGCTTTGCCCCACGGCCCTGCAGAGGCTGGGGGGTGCTGAGCATCGCCCGGTGTGCGCCGGGAACCCGCTGCTGATTTGCAAGGGAAATGATGGGTAAATAATCCTCATTACCCGGGAAGGCTGTCCCCTTCCAGCTCCAGTTCACTTGTTATTCTGATCAGCCGATAAGCCTCGTTTGCATAATTTTTTCTTTCTTCCACCCTCTGGCTTCGCTATCATGGTTAGAACGGGGTTTTATTACTCTCATTACTATCATTACTCCACGCCATCATCCCAACCGAATGCCTTCACGCCTGCCGGGGGCTGTGGGTGGCCGTGGGTCAGCTGGGGGTTCTGGGGGGGGGCTGTGCTTCTGTTCCCCCTTGGTGCTTCCCGCAGCCCCCCACTCTGAGCTTTGTTGGCTGAGAACGGCACAGCTCATCACAGCCACCCCGGCTCTCAGCAGGTGCCCAGGCCCACAGTCAGGATAACAAAGAGGGGGGTGGTTGTTTTTCAGGGCCCCCTTGGAGTTATTCCTAGCCACTTGACTGCCCTGAAAGCAAAAGGTTTTTTTTTCTCTGCAAGTGTCTTTTTTCTCTGGAGGGGAAACAACACACAGGCACAAGGATGAGGTGAAGTGGTCTCTGCTGACGGTGGGGCAGCCCTGCCTGCCTTCTCACTCCAGCCAGACCCGGGGATCTTCACCTGAAATCAGTCTCCCCTGCAACTTCCATTCGTTTATAAAAGATGATCAAAGCTGAATTGTGCCAGTTCTTACAGAGGAGACAAGGAATCAAAATGCCAGCTGATGTTGCTGGCTTTGAAGCTGGGTCCTGCCTTGGATGAGAAAGTACCACTGCCTCATCTCCCTCTCATCCCCATCCTCATCCCCATCCTTATCCCCATCCCCATCATCTCCATCCCTATCCCTATCCCTATCCCTATCCCTATCCCTATCCCTGTCCCTGTCCCTGTCCCTATCTCCATCCCCTTCCCCATTCTCATTCCCCTTCCCATCCCCATACCCATCCCATCCCCATCTCATCCCCATCCTTAACCAGACCCTCCCCATTTGCCCCCACCCCCTGAGCCGAGGGCTGCAGGGTGGGCAGGCTGGTGCGGTGCGGGGAGAGGCAGGCAGATGAGATGCAAAGAGGGGGGCCTGGATTTGCATCATTTTCTCCATGTAGAGGCTGCCTGGAACTGTACCAGGGTGGGGTGGAACTGGTTTAGAGCTCTTGGTGGGTGTCAATGCCTCTGCTGATGGGCTCACGAGGGATTCCTGGATGTCGAGTTTGAAGGACAAAGACTTTAAAGCTTGGTTTAAAAACTTCTAAAAATCCTGTTTCTCTTTGTGCAGATGCAGCTGCATCTGTTGCAATTCGCTGTTTTTTTTTTTTTTTGTATTAACTACACATTACTTCTGTGAAAATACCTGAATTTTATCTGATGAACGTACTCTTCCCTTCATTCCAGAGCTCTGCATCCCCTCCAGCTCCCACCAGCTCTGCGGTCCTTCACCCTGCTGGAGCTGTGCTGGGAAACCGAAACCTGCTCTCTCATGGCTGATCCCAGCCCTTCCAGCAGCGGCTGCTGAGCTGAGTTTTTCCTGAGCATGTTTCTATCGCTTTACATAACAGGGAAGAACTCTGCCTGTAGCAAATAAAACTCCTTGGCCCATGCCCCAGCTCCCAGCATCTCATCGGAAAGGTCCCTTCTGACTGCGAGTCCTCGAGGCGATGCTGGGTGATGCCCCTTTGGAGGGGGGGTCCCTGGGTTTCTGCTGGAACAAGGGGCTCGGGCAGCACGGTGTCAGCCAAACCCATCACCAGCGGGGCCAGGGTGGCTGTGGGGCCGCTTCTCGCGTCTCTCTGGCTCCTCCTGAAGGAAACAGCCCCATGCAGCTGCCATCCCAGAGGGAACGAACGCCTTGCTTGCAGAAGGTGTGATAATTTTGGATGGGATGAAAGCAAGGTGGGAAAGCCCGAGGTGAACATGAAACCCATCCCAGCATCTTTGTTAGTGGCGTTATCCCTGCACACCACAGCTCCATCGGCACCACAGCATCCCCCTCCCCGTTCGGCCGAACCCGGCACAGCTGTGAGCTGGGACTCGGGGGGATGCTGGGTGGCAGGGACTGTGCCAGGGGGGTGGTGGGAGCATCCATGGGCCAGGCTGTAGGCATTGCTTTCACAGTGGGCAGCAAGACCCGAAACCCATCCTCGGAGAAGAGAGGGAGCGGTGGGCTCTCTCCTGCAGGACACAGCCCTTTTGTCTCACCTCCCTGCCCCCATGGGCTTGGATTTTGTACCCTGGGCTGGGATTTTGTACCCTGGGCTGGGATTTTGTGCCCTGGGCTGGGATTTTGTATTCTGCTGCTGCTCTCTGACTCCCAGTTCCTGACAGTGGCAATAAATATCCCCCCTGCTCTGCTGCGAAGAGATTTCCCGCTCAGCCCCAGCCCAGACTGGGGCATGGAGCCGGTTTAAAGGGCGACCCGCTGTGCTGGGTTGCTGCAGGGCTGCTGGGTGTCCCCGCTGTCCCTGCCCCTTGCCAGACCTCTTCCAGAAAACCCGTCTGGCACAGCACTGGGAGGTGGCTATTCATTCTCTAGCCAAGGCACAGCCCTTTTTTTTTTTTTTTTTCTGGGACATATATTTCATGTTGCTTTGTGCTGGTTTTCTGTGGGATAGGCTGCTGCAGTGGGGCGACTGCGGCTGTAAGGGGATGGGCAGCTATGGGGCAAAAGGGATGGATGCTTGGGAAGGGAGTAGCTCCCAGGGGGCTGAAGTCCCCAAACTGGCACTCAGCTCGGGATAAAGGTTGGAGGATCAGCCTGGCAAACACTTGGCAGAGGTACTGTGGCACCCACCCGTGTGGCTGCTGGGAGAAAATTGCTGTACGGTGATGTGTCCTCCAAGGAGCTTAAAGCAGGACAGGTTTCCTCCACTTCCTGGGGACAGGAATGACAGACACTTAATTTATTGTTTGCATAGGTGGCCTGAAGTGAATCACATCCTTGGGCTCCAAAATAGCTGGGGAGGTTTCTCCCTGGGGACTCCATCGCCCCAGAGAGGAGACAGGAAAACAACAAGCTAAATATTGAGCGTTACCCTCAGGGTAACACATTTCGCCCATATACCCACCTAGAATGGAATAAATGAAGAAGTTATTTCCAGACATCCTCAGCAAACACAGACCTACTCAGTAGTTAATTTTTTCCCCCTAAACTCTTTAATTCTGCAATCCAAGGAGATGGCCTCTCTGGTTACTTAGTCTGGGTTCAAGTCTGTGTTTCCCCAGCTGAAGTGGAATCAAACAGCGAATTATTATTAGATACGTTGTTGACTATTTCAGAGCACCAAACATCCAGACACTTCAAATGACATCCCTGCAGCATCCTTTCCTCTGCACTCCCCAGAGCTCACTGCCCATGAAGCCTATGGTACAGGCAGACCTGAACATCTGCAGATCTTCACTCAGCCCAGCCCTGCGGTGCTCCCAGGACCATCACCGTACGAATCCCAGTTTCCCATGAGATGCTGCTCACCTCCGTGTTAAGGGAAAGGGTTGAACCCAACCCCGTCCTGAGCAGCAGGGACTTTGCGCAGGAGGAGATGGGACAGATGCAGCGGCCAGGGGGCTGCTCAGGAGCCTGGACTTACCTCCATCAGCTCCAGCGATGAGGACTTCTTCTGAAGGCGGGAGGTATGCGTGGGCTCTGCTGAAATCAGAAGCCTTACAGCATTGAAAAGAGATAGCTGAAATTTTTAATTTGAAAATAACGCTGTGACCAAGACATAGCCTTCAGAAGAAGTGGGGGCAGCTCCCCCCAACCCCTGCACCCCTGGCTGGAGGCTCTGCTAACGTCCCCTCTGCCACCACCCCTTGGCAAGGCTCTCCGTCCCTCCTGCCGTACAGCACCGAGCACTGTGTTGTATTTGTGCTGGTCCCAGAAACCATCGGTCCTTTCCCTGGGAGAGCATCAGCTTCACATCCCCACTTCTCACCGAGAGCACACAAGGCCGTTAGGGTTTTCCTGAATTCTTCCTTTCTGGAAGCCCTTTTTCTCTTAGGTGACATTAACCGAGAGCTCTGTCACCCCACCCCACTTTAATGATTTCCTCTGGAACATTTTGTGTTCAATAAACTAGTGTGTTCCCCATCTGAGGTGAATCTCCTGCAAAGAGAAGAAAAAAAAAAACGAGAAAAAACAACCCAACAACCCGGTCCTGAGCAGACTGCGCGCTTGTCGCCAGCGCCTGCCACCCTAATTACACCGTGGAAGAATGTGCACATGGCAGAGGTCCCTGAACATTTCAGGCAGGATATTGCCTGCTCCTGGATGCAGCCTCTCGCGCCGCTGCAATAACATTTGCTATAATAAGCCGCGACTCTGTTTCGGGGAAGGCGTGAGTGCGAGGTAGACGTTTTGGCCCGGCTGCCCCCCTTGCGCAGAGGTGGCTGGGGGTGGGAGGGGGGCTGTGGACCTCTCTCCTTGTGGCATTAACCCACCACGCTTGGGAAGGGCTCTGCACAGGGGAACCTCCACAGTGGGGTCGGGTTTGAAGGTAAAAGTGGGGGATGCCCTGTGGGTGCTAAGGGGATGCATTGCTCCCCTGCCTTCCCCCATAGATAAATTCTGTCTGGGCAGCCAGGATGGCTCCAGACGGCTGCCCGGGCTGCAGAGCATCCCCTTGGCCTCCAGCTTCTGTGCCAGAGCCTGGGCAGGAGCCCTGTCCTCCCAGGCAGGCAGCCAGCCCAGCCTCCTGCTCCCGGTCCTGGGCTCCTGCCCAGCTCTGACTGCCCGGGAGCTGAGCACGGATGCCCTGCAATGCTCCTTCCTGGGCAAAGCTGCCCTTCTCCCTGCCAGGCTGCCCAGGAGCCACCCTGTCCCCATGGATCCAGTCCCCTACATGGGCACAGGGAGAGACAAACGGTCCAGGGGGGATTTTTGCTTGGATACTGGATTGCTGGCTTGAGCTGCTTGGGTAGGCTTAGTCCATGCAGGGGAAAACTCATCGGTTTTGTAGAGCCAGAGGCTGGGATGGCATCGGAGCATCTTGTTGGAGGTGCCATCAGGTTGCCTCTGCGCTGGCCCAAGAGGGAATGCTTTGCTGGGACCTCACTGCCAGCACAGCAGCCCATGTCCCGCATCCGTCCGGAGGTGCCAAATCCATCACCTTTCCCTGGGGTCTCATGCAGCAGCTAACACTTCTTCCCAGCCTGAACCAGTCCCTATTCCCAGCCTGAGCTTTGCCCAGTTTCCATTTCTGGGCTTTGGCTGTCCCACGCTGTACCCTGCTGGGGTTTGCTGGCGAGAGCCTGTCACCACCTTTCGCTGTGGGTGGACATCTCTGCCCTTTGGTGGCTTTTCCAGGGCCAGCTGCTGGCTCTCGGCTGCCCATGGCAAGGTGGGTTTGTCCCTCTCCAGCCTTTTGGGAGCGAGGCACCGATTCAGGAGGAAATTCAGTGTGTGCTCCTGTCCCATCACACCTTCTCACTCAGGACCTCTCCAAAGAGCCAAGAGCCATTCTGGGGACATGTCTCTGGGCTGGCAGTGTCACCCCACTCTCTCCCATCCCAGTTCTTTCTCCTCGATCTCACACAAACCCTGCACGCAGACTAGGGTCCATCTCCTGGTGGCTTTGTGCCAGCCAAGGGGGGGAAGTTGATTTATCCCTGAAATAAAATGAACAAAAACCAAAGGGGGCTCGGTGCAGAGCCGTGGAAAGGCTCCCGCAGACCCCCGCGAGCCTTGGACCAGGCTCTGCTTTTCGGGAACCATAAATAGAAGCCGAGTCAGTCGCATACCCAGGACCTGTAAGAGCCATTCATAGCTGCAAATTAACAGCTACCGTCAGACCCATCTGTGCACGCTCCAGCCCCGGGTCGGATTCCTGCTCCCTCTGTTTAACCTGATGACCATAATTACACACTCGTTTATACACCCGGCGGCACCTGAATGCTTTACAAGACAAACACCTAATCCCGCGTGGAAATTATAGCCACATAATATCTCTTTTCATTATTTACCGAGGTGTTGAGTCTGATTACAGCACACACTGTTTGCTTTGTACCAGGGTAAAGCCCCTGTAATTTCTCTGCAAGTCAACATCATTCCAGCGAGGAGGCTGAAAATCTACAGGCTTCTGTGCAAACGAGCTAGCAAATATTAATCCACAGTAAATGATCTGGAAGGTGGAGGCAGGGGAAGGGGTGAGCAAGGTTATTTATACCCCCCCAGAGATTAATAATGCCAAATTAAAAAAAAAAAGAAAAAAAAGAGGAGGATGAGGGGAGTGAAACATTCCTGCTGCTGTCCCTGCTCCCTGGGGTAGGGCTCCTGGGGGTGCAGTGTTGGGGGAGGGGGGAAATACCCTGGTTTAGAAGCTGGGTCCTCCCTTGTCTCCCAGGAGATTTAGAGGGCTGACAGAGACGGGTCGAGCTTCTCATGTTGTCCTGACACACAGCACCCTCTGACCTGCCATGGGGAGCCCTGGGGAAAGGCACTTGACAGCCCTGTGACTCAGTTTCCCCATCTTCAGACACAGAATCTTAATAGTTTCTAATTCCCGAGGGCAGTGTCCTACATGGACGAGAGGCACGGATGCTCAGAGATACAGCCACGGGCACCACTGGACGCACTCAAACCGAGGACGTGTGAAAGGTCTTTGTCAGATGCTGTTTTCCCAAAAAGGGGGGGGGGGGCGGCTGGCAGCACCCAGCGCTGGAGGGGACCCACGCTGCCCTGGGCTGAACGCAGAGACTTTGCTCTTTACCAAAGCAGCATTGACGGCCGGGGGTGAGACCCCTTTGCTGTGCCTCTGCAGCTCCCACCGGGAGGGCTGGGAAACCTCCTGGCTCTCCCACGACCCCCCCAAATGCATGTTCCCATCTGCTGCACGGTGAGGGTACCACTTTTCTCAGCACCTTGCTCAGGATCCAGCCTGCCCTGCGGTCCTGGAGGTGTTTCTCAGATGGGAGCCCCCCTCGTTTCCCACCTTTGCAGACCCCCAGCGATGGACCCGCAGCCCCCAGGTCCCCCCCCCCAGCTCCCTGTAAGCCCTGCCCGGAGCGGGGCGGCAGCAGCAGCATCTCAGCACGGCTCGAACGCTGCGCCCTTGGTCTCTCCCCAGGAAAAACATCACCTTGGGCTGCGATGCAACAGGAGTGACGTTGTCTGGAAAGAAAGAAGGATTTGCTTTAACCTGCGGCGCGTGGGTTTGCAACCCAAGTCTGCAGGCGGGCTCAGGGCTAGACTGTACCCTGGACCCCCGCCAGGCGATGGGCTGGATCCTGGGCTGCATCTCAGCCGGGCAAACTCCTGCTCGGCATTTTTGGGGCATCACTCTGGGTTTCCACGCAGGGAGCTGTGGGGGAGTCGAGGTCAGCTCCCTGCCCTCCGCCCCATTGCTCAAACCGGTGTGGAGCAGGATGGAGCTGGCGGCAAAGCACAGGCAGCATCCGCGCTCCCGGCGGTGGCACGGGGAGGGGTGATGTTATTGGAATCCATGTCAGACGGGTGTTAATGAAGGAAAACCAGGCCTGCGGATTGCATCCCCCTTAAATCTTTGGGAAAACGTGTTTGTGCACTGGAGGGAGGAGGGTTGTTATTGCTCCCAGCCACAGAGGGGGAAACGGGGGAGCAGGGGGGCACAGGGACCCCTGGGGTCACTCCTGGCTGGCTCCGAGGTTGAGCCACTGCTGCCCACGGGGGGGACCCAGCACCATGGGACCAGCATGGGCTCGAGCACCAGCTCCTGGTGCAGTGGCTCCCTGCAAAACCCTCCAGAGAGATTTCAATTAAATTAAAAAAAATAAAAATCAATTAATGCAACTTGAACCAAGCAAGCTGGGCAGGGCACACCGGGTCGAGCCCACGCTGGCTTTGCCATCCCACCATGCTCTGGCTCCCGCGGGCACACACGTGTGTGCATACATGTGCGCACGCAGCCACACGCGTGTTCCCGGTGTCTGCACAGAGGGAAGGGGTCCGTGCGTGGCCGAGGCACGAGATGGAGAGGCAGCGAGCTGTTTCTCCAACGCTTCAAGTTTTTCTTTCAGACTCCGAGCTGCCTTGCCAAGTGTTATAAAAATATATCAGTGTGAGCCAAAACATTTAGCACTCCACTTATTACTTTAAGGTTATAGGTTAAACAAATTCCTTCTCAGAATTTACTGTGTTCATTTCAGCTTCACAACACAGCCCTGCTAGCGGTAGATATATTTCACACTGTAATACCTCCCTTATGTATTGGAGGGGGGGAAAGGAGAAGAGGAAAGTAGCTTTCTAAATTTTTATGTGAACAAAAGCTACTATATAAACTAGCTGAAAACAAGTCCTTTGCAAGAGATAGTTTGTAAAACTTATTTTCCAGTAACCAATAAACCAAGAATGAAAGGTAAAGTTTGTTTTTACCTTACCTAATAATTGTATTTTTTTTTTGGAGTTTTGCCTTTTTTTTTTTTTTTTTGCACAATAAAGCCTGAAAAGAAAATAAAGAGCTGAGTTCACACCTTGGGCAAGCAGGTGCAGTCGCTGCAGTGAAAGCACACCTCTGTGAGCCTGGCTTAAACCCCTCTTAGGTGGTGCGTGAAGTCAGATAACGGGGCTTTGCTGGAGCTATTTTACACGCAGCTCCAGGCTGGGAAAAAAAAGATGGTTTGGAGAGTGAAGGCTTCTGGTTTGCAGCCTTTGCTTTGCCACAGGGCTCCCTCCACCCCGATGACACACAAACTCGATGATTCCCATGCACCGACCCCATCTTCGCAGCCCCCGTGTGTGTCCCTGCTGCTGGCAGCTCCTGTCCCCCCCACTCTGTCCCGTGTCTCTATAGTGGGTCTGATACTTTCTTCCGATGCCAGAGGGGTTAATTCACATCTGCAGAAAACCTTCCAAGGCCGGATGATGCAAAGCTGAGTGCAGTGTGATGCTGAGCGCGGTGACTCCACGAAATGTCACAGTCACGCTGTCTGATGCCGTTCCTGCCTTGGCTGAAGCAGTCAGAGCTTCGTCTGCTCCGAGAGCATCCCCGAGCCGTGGCCGTGACTCACCGGCAACTCCGNGACTGTTCCCAGGGCATTGGCAGGCAGAGACAGCTCCTCTCCCAGCCTGGCCAGACCCACCGGTGTCATGGGGAAAACGCTGGAAGCAGCTCCGGGATGCCGGGAGGGAGCCGGGCTGGAGCTGCCGGCACAGGTTTCCTTGGCTGCATGAGGCACAAACGAGGGAGCGTGGTGGGAGACGATGTGACTCCTCAGGAGGGACCGGGCTGTGTGTTTTGGGGTGCATCGGTGATAAAACTGCTTTTTTTTGGGTGTTCAGAATGAAGTGAGAGGTTGGACAGGCAGCTCAGCCTGGGCAAAGGGCCACCGATGTCCCTGTCCTGGGGGCGAGGGTGGTCCCTGCGATGGGCACCTCTCCCCTCTCAAATCAATTCCCTGCTGAAACCACCCTGCAGAGAAGGGCCTGGGCACCAAGGGGGCTTTTATTGGGTACTTTTTTGGGTTTTTTTTTTAGGTTGTTTTTTTTTTTTTGACGTCAGCAAAGCTGGTGACAGTGGCACATGGTGAAGCAACCGGTTGTGTTGCAAAATGCCCCCGAAATGCCCTGGCAGCTGGTGGCATCCTTGACACTCACAAGTACCGAAGCAGTTTGCAGAGTGTAATATCAATGGAAAATCTGAGGTTATAGAGAAAATCTGAGATTCTAGAGCTGCTCTGCTCTGGGTTGCCCTACAGCCCTGGTCAGGAACGGGGATGGAGCTCATCCTGCCCTTATATCCCCTTGTAAATTATCTGCAAGGTGAAGGGGCTCCAAGCTGCTGGCCTTGTTCCCATGGAAGAGATCTTAACAAAAAGGAAAAAAAAAAAAGTATTAGGTCCGGTTCATGTTTGGGGTTTGGATTTCACCTAGGAGGGGAGCGGGAAATCAGACATCGAGGTGTCATGTATGCGAGGTAATAAAACCGGGCCAGCAGATTGAAGATGGAGGAGCTGAGGGACTGTTTAGAGGTATCCGTCACATAAATGAGGAGGTGGAGGAAGTCTGGATGATAGTAACCCCATATTAAAAAATTCTGCCCTGTCAACAAGCGAAGAACTACATGGTGGAAATACGCCTGTGCTTGTTGAACTGTGAAACCAGATGTCTTAGAGCAATAACTGTCGCACGAGAGGCGGGGAGGGCCGAGAGGAACACGTTTGCCTACGATTAAGAAAAAAAAAAATACATGTTGCTACAGCCGTGGTTTCAATTAAAATGTCTCAAACCAAATATTGTTCCTATTAATGGGATGTCCAGCTGTGACACCACCATGTAGTATCCTTACACGTTCAGCGCAGGCAACATCTGCAGCATAATCCCAGCGTCCACGCAGCACGGCCAAGGAGCTGAGAGGCAGCTCACATTTTTCCCGGTGTCTCAGCCTAGATGAAAAAGCCCTCGTAGGAAAAGGGGAAAAAATACAGGCATGGGAGAGGCAATGTGAACCGTGCCTAATTTGTATCTTTGGCTAAATGAGGATTTTGGCACTTAAAATTGGGAACGTGGCATAAGATCAAGCTTTGGACATGGCAGAAAAAAAGTCTTATTGCATTACGAAGAAAGCGCTGTGCTGTTTTTCTGAGGATTAAGACAGCTGGAAGAAGCAGCACTTTGATTCCTTGCAGCATTTAACCTGTGTTTAAAAAAAAACCCCAAGAAACAACCAACCCCAAGCTCCAGCTCTGGGATGGGAGCTAATAAAGCCGAGGTTTGCAGGACAGGAGCTGTTGCCACCACTTTAAAAGAGTGTTGCCTCGCAGCGTGTAAACTCATCTGCTCTCTGGAAATATATTATTTGTCCTCTGAACGAGATCTTGTGTTTCCGTGCCCTGCCAGGCGATGCAGACATCGAGCGAGCGGCTGCTCACCCTCCTCCCAGGAGCCATGTCTGGGGAGGTGGGAAGGAGCCGTCACCAGCGCACATCCCAGCATGTAGGGGCTAGCAGGGCTCTCTGCAAACATCTCACGTTGTTAATGTACCGGGCTACAGGGGTTCAGCTCCTTCTCTGCAGCAGAAGCAGGCGGTGGGCAGATATAGTACAGCCGGGACTCGTACGGTGAGGAGAGACCCCAGGAAAAATGTCCCCAGGTGAGGACAGTCTGTCCAGTGATGGGAAAAGTGCTTTTAAGGAGATGCCAGTCCAGCAAAACTTGACCCGTTGGACTGGGCTCACAGAGGATCATGGAATGGGTTGGGTTGGAAGGGACCTTAAAGATCATCTTGTTCCAACCCCCTGCCATCGGCAGGGACACCTCCCACTAGACCAGGTACAAGTACAAAGTGTCCTGAAGCAGTCCTGGCTCTTCTCGAGAGTCCCTTCTGAAACCTCAGAGCCCCTCTAGAGCCTGGGCAGAGCCGGTCCTAGAAGGATCTGAGAGTTTCTCTGGACAGAGTCTAGAGTCATCTCAGTGAGACACTTCAAAGCTTCCTCATAGCCGTCACAGATCTTCCCTGGAGCCTTTCCAGAGCCTCTTGGAAGGTGCGAGCCAACAAAACCCAAAGTCACAGCTTGGCAATTTCCTGAAGTTGCAAGTCGGCAATTTTGGAAGTCACAAAATAAAGGCAACAGCTGTAAGGGACACGCAGCGGGACTGTGTTCCGTTAGGAAACTCACAGAGACATGTTAACTCATGTTAGATGAGGTGTAAAATCGTTCTTCACAATTTCCCCGGTGCTGTATGTGTCCTCAGCAGGGACCAGCATACCCCTCGGCTGCCGTCCCGTGAGTTTGCCGGAACACGGGATACCATACGGGATCTAAACAGCTGCTTCTTCATCAAAATAACCCGCACCGGGGATGGGTTCGAGCCTTAAGGATACAAAAGGTGACGGCGCAGACAATGCAGAGTGTGCAGATGTTAGCAGAGAGAGCCTGGACTGTTTTACACCGTGACCAGCACGTCGGTAAGGGTTTGGGATGGCTGGGACATCTGTTCTCAAAGGTGACACATGGATCAGTTCCTCCAGTGTGGGGAAGACACAGCGATGGAGTCCAAATCCTCTTAAACCTACCTAGATCGCTCCTGTGGTCTTAATAGCAGTGAAAGGCTTGTTCCAGCCCTTGTTCTCACTTTCAAATTCCTTTGAACGTTCTCGTATCCTCAGCTAAAGGTTGTTCCTTGAGTCCCGGCTTAGCAATGGGACCCTTCAACTCTTCAGCGGTGGGGAAGGGACAGATGGGATTTATGTGAAATAATTAATTTCAAGAGGAGGATATTTTACCGGGCTCACGGACATCATCAGCACACCTCTAACTTTCAGGTTATGTTGGGGCTTCAAGCTGAGCTAAAGCCTGAGCTCCAGCTCCAGGTTTCTCTAAATTATTAAGAAAATTATTCAAAATTTGCAGCGTGTGCTCTTCTCTTCCTTCAGTTTGGCTCACGGAAGTCTCGCATAATTTTTTTTAGGACCATGATGAGGACCACGACCCACTTCTCCAGGCAAACTTGGAGGGATTTTGAGAAATAAAAAAATCTCATAGCCACAAGCCTTGGACACGAATGTCTCTGTGGGATTAGCTCTACGCTTACTCTCTGCGATTAATATCCTTCCTACACTTCAGCATAGTGCTGCAGGTCAGCTGGTGGGGCTCCCAGAAGGATTCACGAGCTACTCCGCCAGCAAGGCTGTTTGCAGATGTCTCAATTCGTTCCTCACCTTTCGGCACCACGTAAGCCTGTTGATTTTGTTTCCACCTGTGACATTACTCACGCTGCCCTTGGGCTCCGGCGAAGGCACCCCTACGCTTACGGAGAGTTTCTCCACAGAGCCACCCACTCACCAGCCCCCAAGGGAAGGTCTCCCTTCTCCAGGTGGTTTCTCCTGCTGGCACACCAGCTGCGGGTTCATTAACTTGTCCCAACGCCCAGGTAACACAGACCTCAGCTCCAACCAAATCCATCCAGTTGAAGTTCCTCTTTCAGTGGCAAAACACAAAACTCTCCAACTTTTTCCTCCTAGCACCAGAACCCACGTCTCCCCCAGCATCCCCCAGCCTCCTGGAAACACCGCTGCTTTGTCTCACGCCAACACTGCTTTCCCTGCTCGGTGGAGGGGTGTTGGTGCACGCAGGGCTTGTACGACTTTTATTTTTTCTCCGGGACAAGGAGCGGTGTAATGTCTGTCTGCTTTTCCTGCTTGTCTAGTTCTTAGAAACCACATGTTCTTCCTTCACCGGCAACTTCGTATTTATTAATCTGCAAAAACAAGAACCGTGCACTTTTTTTTTGCAGCAGCAGCAGTGGCGAGTTGGCCGCGGTCCAAGGAGACCCTTAGTCACTTCATTTACGCAGGCTGCAATAAGAGCAGGGCGAACCCGTCGGGGAGTAATTCGAACGTTCAGATGCCTGCACCGAACTCTCATTTCTACCTCATTAACTTTACAGTTTGACAACTTCACAAGCCAGGGACTTCTGTCGTGTTTGCTGTTGCTCAGCCAAGAGGCAGACACCTTCGTTCAGTGTGCAGGCTTACTCCGTGTACGGTTGCAATGGATTTTCCTTCCCGTGCTGGGAGTAACTCCCAGCTCTTGGCTGGTAGGGTCTTCCTGTGGGTCACAGCTCCGTTTGGTGGTAATTGCCTGCGTGCTCTTGTCGCAGCCTCTGCTGCTCCAGGTGTATGCCTGGCAACGGTCTCACACACCATGAACAGTCCGTTCTTGCTTTTGCCTAGATGAAGAAAAAATCAGACTTATGTCAAAGTTATTTAAAATGAAGGAACTAAGCCTGACTTCACCTGCTTTGCCTCTGGAGATGCAGCTTTAGCTCAGCTTTAGCTGAAAGGAGCGTAGAGGAGGTCAATAGCATGAGTTGGTTTGATGGTGCTGGATCAACACTGGGTCGGTGGGTAAAGTCTGGATCATGCTTCACTAATTTATGTTAACTAATTTATTTCCTATTTTCTCTATTGTGAATGATGGTGTTTATTGAATTATAAATTAGTGAATATGTATTAAAGGGAGTAGGGGTAAATGCAAGGTTCTCCTTCTCTTGGGTGAGCCTTTGGACAGGGTGGGGATGACCACTGCCCACCCTGCTCTGGGATTTTGTCTTCATTCTCCCTTTGGCCCTGATGCTGTACTCGTCGTTTGGCCGGGTGGTACCCACACACGTCTACGTGGTCCTGCTGAACTCGCTGACACTGCTAGGGTGCGATGCAAGTAAGGATTTCCTGAACTGGGAAACGCAACTTGGCATTGGTGTCAGGTGCCAAAAATCAGTGCTTCTTGAGACCTCTGTCCTGTCTCCATCAACAGAGCCTCTAGAAAGTCTCCTGCATGGCCACGCATAGGATCTGTAAAAGCAGAAGAGGACCCAGAGCCCTCTTCCTAACGTTGAAAGGATCTCAGTGCAGAGACTCTGAATTAAAGGCTCTGCTTTTTTTTTGCCTTGCCATAAAGAACATGATTCAAAGGCACCCAGGGAGAGGTCGAGGGCTGGAAATACAACTTTTATAGCCCTTCTTCTGTTTATAAGGATGTTTTAACCTCTCAGAGTTTCCAAGAGCTTATTGCACAACCGCTGGCTGGGCTTGCTGATGCCTTGTGCCATGGCAGGTGATCCGGTGCCGTCCTGGAGGGCTCCAGGAGGAGCAGGAACAACACCAGCACCCGGAGCTGGAGAGCCTTGGGAGAAACCCAGAAGCAATAGTTGGGAAAGGTTATAAATCCTCATGCTTCAGTGCTCTGCAAAGCTCTGATTAACAGGAGTAAGGGCAAACCTTCCCTTCCGGGCACGTTGGCCCATGGCTGCCTCTTTGCTCTTTCCTCTCAAGCAGTTGGCCTGAGTCACTCCTGAAGACTTGGGAGACCCAACTTGATTAAATTCCTCGCTCGAAGCCGAGCGTGGGGATTCCTGCAGCTCCAAGGTGAGCTGTTCTAGCGAGTAGACGGCTTCTGCATCCGTCGCTGCCTGGAGTTTCGGATACAGCCCTGGCTGGTGGAGATAGAAATGATCAGCTTCGGATGATAGCTCAGAGGCCTGCCGAGGCAATGTGGCTTAGTCCTCGGTGAGATGCGTATCACCAAGGCAGTGATGCAATCATTGCACATTGACCTAGTTAGAGCTTTCAGTAGCTCAGACTGATCTCACACCAATAAAAAAAAGTGTAAAAACCAGGAGTCTAACTGGAAAAATGCCTTCTCGTATGGTGTTCCTTGGCCCACTTCATGATGGAGATGTAAAGATACCTTCCCAGAAACCTTCCCAGGTTCCTCTTCAACCCAAAGGCTGTATCACAAAGAAATTTTGTTGGGAACATGGACAGGAAATTTGTTTGGCTGCAGAGAGGCTGTTCGATGTGACGAGAGCTGGTTCATCTGAGGGCACACGGGGAGGTCAAGGGAGGGGTTGAAGAGGAAGGTGAGCGGGAGAACGCTGCTGGGCATTGCACAGTGAAGCCTTTGTTGGGTGCTACGTGTGGAGCACCATAGATGCAGAGAAGATGTTTCTTCCTGGTAGCAAGAGCAGACGGCAGGATGAGGTCCTTCCTTAACCTGAGAGCAGTAAGATTGGGTCAGGCCATGTCCGTGTGGTGCAAAATCTCAGAGTCTCTACGCAGGACCAGGGCAGCACTGTTCCACTCTAAAAAATTAAGAGGCAGAAGAAGATAAAACATGTGGCATAACCCCCTCCAGTTATAAAGTGCTTCTATTTTCACTTTCTTCTAATAGAAGATCAAAGAGGCATTTGATGAAATTAAACCTTTGGGCCAGCTCTTTTGATGGCATAAATTGACTTCGCTCCAACTTAGTGCAGGTGAGAATCTGACCTTATCTATTTAAATAAAACTGGTGCAGCACAATAAGTTATACACTTGTGGAACTTACCGACGCAAGATTATTGCTACAGCAAATAGCTTAACAGATGCCAAAATGGTTAGACTTCTATCTGTGAATTAGAATAGGAAAGGTCATGGCCGTAACAAAAAACTAGAATATCAAGCTAGATTAGTTCACCAGAAAATGAACAAAGAGATTATGTGCTTGGAAAAATCTGGTGAATCCCTCCAACGCTTTGAAACCAGCCCCTTGTTCCAGCCACAGTTTGTTGCACGGTGTTGGTTGGGCAAAGGGTTGGGCACAAAAATACCCATGAGGTGAATTTAATGGAAATTCTTGATCTTCCCTGAGCATAAGCGGATCAGCCTCTTGATGAAAGCTCGTTACTCCCTTGTTATTATTTACACAGGGTCGAGCTGGGGGTTGAAGCCAGCGATCTTGACTTTCAGTTCACCCTCTGCAGGTATCTCCATCCCAAAGGGCTGATCTCGACCGCAGAGGGTAAGCCGTGCAGCTGAGTTCACCCTGTGGGGAGGAACGGTGGGCACAGCTGGGTGCAGCTGTCTGCGGGGCGGAGGATGCTCTTTTCTGATCAATTACTATCCACACGTGACGAGCAGCAGGTAGGAGTCAGGCCCTTCTCATTTCAGGTACAGGCTGTGCAGCAGGTCCCTGGGCTCTGGGTGCCCTGCACCAGGTGCTGTGTGTTGGCTTCACAGACAAGCAGCCTGGTCACCAGGTGCCACGTGGGTCCCAGCACCCCAGGATGGCACATCTGGGGAAGGGACCTTGAAAGAAGCCCTGGTTTCTGTGACACAGTGCCATCACCCTGCCTGGGGTGCTGCCCCTCTCCCCCATTAAATCATCGCACGGGCTGTATTCAGTCATGCAGCAAATTAAACCTGGAGAAAGTCGGTTCCAGTTGTTCCAAATTAATTGGGTCACCCAGGATGAATCCTGTGTGGCTCCATTGCTCCCAGTGGCAGTGGCACGGCAGTGCCATGGTGGTGGCATCACCTCTGTCCTGGGGATGCTGCCACTCCCCAGCCCTTCTGCTGAATCACAAAACAACCATCCCACAGCCCCGGCAGCCCTTGCAGCTTGCTGGTACTGAATCGGCAAATGTTTGGATGCTTGTTTCAAAGCATAAAACTCAGATTATTGGTTTTTTTATGAGCAGCAGAGGGTGAAGAAGTTCCCTATAGAGCACAGCCACCTCCGTGCATTTCCACCATCACCATCACTACTGCTTTTTGGTGCGGTGGAGCAGGGTCTGGAATAAGGAGTGCATTTAAAGAAAGAACATTTCATCTTTAAAAACAAAATCTTTAAGATCTTTGCTCTCTAACAATTATTTCAGCTGTGTTTTTCAGTTGATGTCTGTCTTTGGTGCTCAAGGCAGGACTCGTTAGTCGGCAAATTGCGGCCAGGACCGCTTCTTAATGGGAATGAGCCTTCCTGCAGGCGCAGCTTGTAGGGAAAATCAGGAGGATGAGCACACACTTCTCCCGACAGAGATGCTATGGTGCTGGCTGAGCTTAGGTGACCCCTCCCGTAGCCTGAGTGAGGCTTGGAGGAAATCACCCGGCAGGTCGTGGTGCAGGGAGGAAGGTCGGATTCTCCCCAGTGCACCCAGAGCCATTCCCATGCCCCGACCAGCCGTGGCTGCGCTGGTGGGAAGGAGCTCAGGGCTCATTTCTCCAAATAACTTCTCACTCAGCACCTACCTGCTCTCGGTACCACTGTTTCACCCACTTCAGACGCTGGGTAATTTTAAGTGAATTCTCGATTCATGCACAGGCAGCACGTCTGTTCTGTTATTTATTTCGCGCGATCCACCAAGAGTTAAAGGAGAAGAAAACATTTGGCTTTTAGCGGTTTACAAAGCCTCATTACAGCTGAAATAAAGTCACCACTAAATCTTGTGTGGTTACAGAGGTCACTGCCGTTCTGGCACCGTGGCGCCAATTCCAAGGCAGGAATTTCATTTTCCTCCCAGGAAAAACGCGCACAAAGTTGAAGGGATGACAAGGGGCTGGCTGGCCGGGCGGCAGCGGGCGGCACAAGGGCTCTTTCATGGGGGGCGGTGGCGGGAGGGCTCCGGCGGCTGCGGACCCCCCAGGAGACAGCAGCCAGTGGCACTCCCATACTGGTCCCCTCTGAAGCAGGGATGATGTGCCATGCGAGCGAGCTCAGTGATGCTCGACGCTTTGGTCTCGCTGCCTTGGCTGGGGAGTTTGGGGGGGATCTTTCCTGTCTGTCCTGTGCAGTAAGTAGGTACAAGCTGACTGTGCCCAGGGATGGAGGGGAGCCAGGAAAAGACCGAGCCTTGTGACAGCGTTTTTTCAAAATGTGAGATGCTGGGGGTACATTTGGATACATCAGTTATGCATCTTTAACCCCCACACTTGGAGGAATTGAAGCTGGGGGTCTGTCAGCTCCCCAGCCGAGGTGCAGGACCATCCATGATGCTGATGAAGAAGCTGAAGGGGTACCGGTGGGTAGCTGGAGTCCTGGCCCCAGGAGCTGAGCATCCAGTGATTTGCGGTCTGGACAGAGGCCGACGTTTGCAGGAAAATTTCTTCCCAGCTGGTATGTATTAATACTGGATCTCCCACAGGAATGAGCTGAAATATTGTGTTTCCGCAGCGCAGTGAAGATGGGAGAGGGATCACCCAGGCGGTGCCAGCCCAGGGAGCTTATCACCTCCAGCACTCTGCTTTTCTGGCTGCAGGTGATCCCCAGCAAGGCGGAAGGTTGGGAGAGTGGTGGCTGCCGACCCCACCTGCGTGGCTCCTGCATACCTCTGGTCCACGCAGAGATGCTCAGGAAAAGAAAAGGAGAAATGAAACCCTGAGAAAGGCTGGTGCAGACATTCATTCAGATTTAAAACGGCCTCAATTCAATTTCTTACATCACGTGCCAAGTGAATCAAGCTCGAGCTGAATCAACGGCATCTGAATTCTGAATGAAGAATTTTTAGGGTGGCTGAACTGATCTGCTCTAAATTCACACCTTTAATTAACTGGAATTAATTTTCCTGAGTGTCACTACACGCAGACAGCGCTTTAGTTGATTTAAAAAGAAAATTCCAGGCTCAGCTTCTTTCCATCCCCTTCTGTTCAGTGTGCCACCAGCATAGCGAATTCAATAAAGCTGATTTATTTAATAAGCGCACTATAACAAATTAAATTAAACACATTTAATACAAACAGATGATGCACCTCATTTAAATGTTAGCTTCTTAATTAAAACCCGGCAATTGTGTTTTGCCCTTTTATTGCCTTCCTAGCCAAGCACGGTTGTAAAGTTCCTTAACACACACACACACACTCAATTACAGCTCCCAGGTCATACAGCCTCCCTCTCCTCCAGATGGGCTTTACTACGAGACAGGTTTGTTCCCGGCGCAATCAGCACGCCCCGCGCCGTGTCTGCCTTCTACCAGGGGAGCTGGGCTGAGGCAGCAAGCGCAGGCTGGATTTACCGTGCAGAGGTTGGAGGATTTATAGCTGCCTGCAGAGCCCCGGGGCGCTGGGTTTTGGAGTTCCTCAGTAGCAGCAGCACCGGTTGCTGCTCCCTGGGGAGTGAATTTGGGGTTTATCAGGACGTGGGCAGCAGGAGTGGCATGGACACACAGGCTGCTGGGGTTTGACGGCAGCCTGTGTGCCTTGGGAAGGTTTTGGGGCAGCCACGAGGTTTGTTTAGAGCGGGGTTGGGGTTTTTGTGTTGACTCGTGATTTCCCGGGGGTACTCCAGCTCTTGCAGGGGGTCGGGAGTGTCGGCTCTCTGCACTGAGGGGCAACGCCAAACCAGGGCTTTAGTCTGCACAGATCCTGATGTGAGCAACCCCTGGACATAGAGCTGCAGCAGTTCTCATCCTCCTGTCCCGAGGAAGGGCAGCCCAGCCCTGCTGCACGGCTTCTTTGCTGCAATAAAACTTCCCCGTGCAACAGTCCGTGCAACCCGCAATCCCTGTGCTTGCTTCCCAAATTCTGCACTAGCCATGGGAAGAGAAATGAAAGGAGGTTGTTAGAAGGAACCTTTGCATGAGGAACGATGCTATTCCTTCACGCCGTTGACATACCGCTGACACAGCCTTTGATTTACAGCCGCGGAAGCTGCTGCAGGTCCCATGCCATCTGCACTAGCATCCCACCGGGGAGAGGAGAGAGGCTGAGCTCTGGGGACACCGAGCAGCAGAAATGACAGCGCTGGTGGCAGGCAGAGCACTGTCCACCCCCGAGGCACTTTGTTTTGGAAACAACCATCCAGCTCTAATTGCCAATCTCATTTTTTCATTTTTCTGAAGACATAACGCTCTGTTCTCTCTGCTGTTTGCACTGGCAGCGCTCCACCTAACGCAAGGTTCAGGAGAGGAATACAATTTCTTGCCCTTCCGTATCTCATTTGTTTGGGCATCATTTCTGACTAATCCCCAGTTAATTACTTTAAGATGATGGCTTCCACGAATGAAAGAGCATCTTTGTGCTCGCTGTATTTTAGCACTTACGTATCGCCGTTTCGGAACACAACTCTGTTAGCAGATGAAATATAACAACCAGTTTTGGCCTTTGCTTCCCTTGGGAGATGCTTTACCTCCAAGCAAGCTACTGGCTTCTGTAACACGGGTGGGTCAACCAGGGTTTTTCTCTTCTTTGTGTTTTGTTTTTGTTTTTTTTTTTTTTTCTTTTCACAAATAGTTTCCAAAAAAACCTTGGTGGGGATTAAAAAAGACTTACGAAACCTTGACATTAGGTTTCATTAGGAAGGAGCCTAATTTTTTGGCCAGTCTTATGCAAAGTACATCAGCTCTGCAACGTGAACTTCTTCCCTTTAAGCTAAAGGAGCGACGCTATTAAGAAATAGCAACAGAGCGTTATTATTTTCTGTAAAACCCAAGCACTTAGGAAAGGCACAATGCCTTGCAATAGTTTTCCACGTGTTTCTGTCTCACCGCTTTGTGGGAAGAAAATCCTAAAACAACATCCTGACCAAATCCTGCCCATGTGCTAATTACGGAAAAATTGAAAGAGGAACAATTTACTGAGGCTATACAGCACAGCATATATAACGGCAATGAAGCGATGGAAGTGAAGTTAATTTTTGAGAAGCTTCCATTTTCAGTTTTCTTCTATGAATGAGCATCATGTTATAGGACAGTGAAGCATCCCTGCAAAGAAAAAGCCCGATTTCTAGGTGGGCAAATCAAACCAGGAGGGCTGACTAAAGAAACATGAGACACGTGTGACCAGACAACCATCCTTCCTCCCCTCGGGAGCCCCGTTGGCAAAGGTTGGCCAGAAGGAGTAATTAATCCTGGGAGTGAAAGGCAAACGAACGATCTCTGCGTAGGTGAAGGGCAAGGGAGAAGGTGACCTGGAGGCACTGACTTGTTTCTTTGCCCCAGGAGCTCAGCATTCCTCCGTGGGTGTCACCAGCTAACAAGGAGCAAATGGGCATGTGGAGACTTACCGAGAGCCATGGGGATGAAATACTAATTGCAAAAACGAGAAAAGCATTATGATTCTCTTCTCCGACTCCCTCTCCCTCCCTGAGATTCCCTGGGTGGGAGCAGCCCCGAGGTGCCGTTAATGCCGAGGTGGGATTTTGTCTCTTATTCCTTCTGACCACAGGGCTGCGAGAACACATGGAGTAATTAATTTTGACTTACAGAAGCTGTATTAAATTGGATAGAAATGGGTGAAAATAGGATTAGGAATGGAGTTTAGCCAAGAGCAAACAGAATTAAAACTCTCTAAGAGCAGGTCAACACAGCTGATATCACTGATGCAATGAAAGCAGACAGCTTGGGACATTTCTGAGCAGTAGCGTAATGTCAGAAATTGTAACCTGCCTACTACCCGACTAGACTGGGAGAATTAAAAAATAAAAAGTGATTTTTTTGTTGTTATTGTTGTTGGATTTCTGGCTGCTCTATCTGGTCTGAGCTTTCTGGCTTCCAAGGATTAATTTTGAAACAATTGTGCAGAACAAGCGAGAGTCTCCATAAACCCCAACCGATCGAAATGTGCACAGTGCTTTCAACACATGCACTGAAATCTAATTAGTATGGGATTATGCTTGTCACAAATCATCAAAAATGGAAGGATCCTTAACGAGGAAACCAACTCCTCTCCCTGAAAAGCCTCCTCCCAAAACCCAGACGCAAACCAGACTCAGGAAGTTTGCTTCCATCATCTGGGAGCCACGTCTTTGGTGGTGCAAATTGTCACGACTCTGCTGAGGTCGGTCTCCATCCGCTGTCAGGGACATAGAAACACCTGGGCTGGAGAGCCTGGCTTAGTCCCGTCCTGCTGCAAGGGAGCCAGGACCCGCTGCAGAGCCTGGGTTCAATCTGGAGATTTCTTTGACCTCTCTGACACAGTTGGTAAAAGTCTCGAGTGCATTTCCCATCCCTCTGCTTTATCCCAGTGTAAATCCTGCAGACTGAATTGGGACAGGTCCTGCTCTTCCCTTCCAACTGTGTAATGCCATCGAGGTCTCACCCAAAGCTGCTGATACCCGGATTTGCTGAGGAATATCTCTAAACGACGAATGTCCAGCCTTCGTATAAAGCTTTTCAGCTTCACCTACCAAGTCCTTTGGCAAGCATCGACTAGGGAGCGCAGAGCTTTACATTTCCCCTCCCTCCCCGGCTTTATTAAACAGCACATCAACGGAAGGTTGCAGCCGGAGGGTTTGTCACTGTGTACAGTGGCCGCCGCAGGTCCCCTTTCATGTGGGAATCCAATTCCTGCAGCTACCAGAGCTGCACATAAACACGAATTTCAGTTGTTTTCTCTGGGGTTTCCATGGTTGCTGGCACCGGGTTGTGTCCTTGTTCTAAAGTCGATGCTCCACAAATGTGTTTTCTTTGGGCTGAGGTAGCACATCAGATTGCTAGGAAACCTCAGGCGCTGGCCAGAGGAGCAGAGCAATGTCCTGGGGTCCACGTGGGGCCACCAACATGGGTGGGCATGGCCACTGTCCCATGGCCCTGGCAAGGGGCATCACCAGCGGCGAGGCTGCCCCCGCTCCCTTTTTCCATGTGCGATGGCAACAGCTAACAGGGGATATCGGTGCTCAGACAAATGCAAGAGCACAAGCGCAAAGTCAAGGCAACAGGTCTTGGAAAAACAGATGCACTTTGAAAATCCCTCTGAAAACCAGCTCCCTAAACCTGGGACATGCAGAGCACTGTGCTGAGCCAAGGCTGCCCGGCGGGTTCCCAGCCTCTTTCGGTGCCTTTTAATTGCCAGAAACTTTCCTTTCACCCGTTACTGTATAATGCTGCAGGTGTTACATCACATCCCCAGCTGGGAAGATCAAAGCCGAAGTGCTGGCAGGCTCAGCCCAACACAGATTTGTTTCTACTCTAACCTCCCTGTGCAGCCGTGCGTGCGGAGTGCCGGGGGTGCAGCCCGCGGGGACAGCGGGGCTCTGCAGGGACCCACGCGGTTATAACACAGCCCACGGGAAAACTCACAAGGTCCTGGAGGGCTGCTGCACTGGGGGGACCTGGCTGGGGTGAGCTGGGGTCTGGCTGGGCTCTGCTTTGTCAAGTTTTGCTGATTTATGGCAGGCAGGATTCCTGCCAGGATGGAGGCAGAGCCCAGGGTCTGCTTGTGTTTGCTGGCTGCAGGGGAGGGGCAGGATTATCCCCAAATTTGCACAAAGAAGAGAGGAGGGGGGATGCAGGGTCAGAGCACTGCTCCGACACTGACTGCTCGCATGGCCTCTGCCATGTCACCCAGCCTGGTGGTGGCCGTGCCCCACAGACACAGCAGTGATGTCATGACACGGCAGTGATGTCATACACAGCGGTGATGTCATACGCAGCAGGGATGTTGTACAGAGCAGGAATGCTGTGTAGAGCAGCAGCAGTGCTGTACAGAGCGGGGATGTCATACTAGTTCCTGCATGCTGCTGAGGCAGGATGCCCGGGAACACATTGGACGGATGAAGTGTTCCCCTATGCCCAAAGTAATTTTCAGCTCTTGAATTAAAATTTAGCCTCAGGTCTTGTGGTGCAGAGGTGGTAGTTTCCAGAAATCACCAACTTTGCCCTGTATCCCTGTGCAGAGGAGTCGGTGGAACCGTGCATGGTTGTGCAGCAGGGTCGAGGACACAGGGCTCATCCCAACATCCTGGAAGCAAACCCTGCCTCCCCCCACAGCACAGCACAGCAGAGGGTGCCAGGACTCGGCCCTTTCTTTTGCTGCAATGCAAGAGGAGGGGGCTTAATGCAATTTTTTTTTTTTTGTAATCTTGACAGCATCTCGTCACTGTAAGTCAATTCAGATCTCTGTCAGCCCACTTCTCCTTCCTCTGCGCAGCATTTTGCCTCCTCCCCCTTCCTCCTCGAAGGTAACAGTATCTCCTGCTTAGGCATGCATTCCTTTCTAATAAGGTATTACTCCTCTATTTATATGCATCTTAGGTGCAGTCTGAGGCAGCTGCTGCTTTCCAGGGCTCTGGGTGAGGAGCAGAAAATTGAATTCAGCCTGGAATGTGCGGGTGCAGTTGGACATCTGCACCCGGCCAGGGGCAGCCCTTTCCCTGCATGTTTTTAGCAACGGGATGATGGTCCCTTGGCCGCGGGCTGGTCTGGCACCGGGGTCTGTTTGGGGTCCTACCAGCCGCAGGTGGATCTGGTGTGTAGATTCAGGACTTTGTGAGGTTTCCTGAGCTGAAAAGGTGTTTGCAGAGACCTGGCTCACCTGAGCAATCCACCGCAGTGGGGTCCAGGCTCCCAAATTGTTGCCCTGTGCAGTAGATTCAGGGTTTTGGCTGCTCCCCCCCAGCTGTGTATGGTTTGCATGGCAGATGTCTGGGAGTCCCGTCTCTGCCCCCTGCCCGATATCCCTCCCTTGCTCCGCCATCCAATACCACCGTGACCAATGCACCACAAGGACCCAGCTGGACTGGGCTGAAATCCGGCGTTTTATCAGCCCTTTTTGCATTAAGCTATTACAGCCCGGACTGTTCAGCTGCGACAACTTTCCAGAATGATTTCCAAAGCAGCAAACCCTTTTCCTACAGGAGGGAGCTTGGTCCGTCTTTACCTGCAAGCAGCATTCGCAGGATGAGACCATAGCTCTGCAGAAGCAATTTGAAGTCACTCTGCTTTGCTGTTTGGCTTCTCCCCAGGCTAAAATCCCAACCTCAGGAAAGCCAGCGTGGCTTTTGCTGCCGACCTTAACGAGTACCACCCTTCTACCCGGTCCTTCAGCTTCTACAAAGACCGTGTTTCGCCTGAAATGTGACTTTTTCCTTCGAGCCAACCCATGATGATACCCATGGATGTGGCCTTCCCCCCCCACTCCGGTGAAAGGCTTTTGTGGGGGATCTGGGGGGGCCGTGAGCCCCACACCTGCACCCCAGCTGGGGTCAGGGCATGGGAGGGGCAATGCCAGGGCAGGGTGCCTGCGGCTCATCAAGGAGCTAATTAATGATTGTGCTGCTGGTGTGGGAGCCCAGGGCTTCTCCTTTGTGGTGGGAAGAGCGGGATGAGCAGGGCTCTGACATCAGCCCTTCCTCCCTGATTAGCTCTTGTTCAGCCCACGCTAACGAGCCTGAACCCTGAACCCCCCCAGGAGAGGGGGGGACCTGCCTCTCTCGGGGATGATACTGGGGGGATCTGCCCGGGAAAGGGGGCTGGGTTATCTGCCCCACCAAAAGCTGGTGTTTTCCTTCCCCGCTGTCTTCATTTGGGATCAGGATCATAACACAGCCCAGCTGGCGAAGCGGGGGAAAGTGGCTGCTCTGATTAATTGGTCACTGGTATATAGGCTCCAGCCTCCACTAGGAACCAGCAGATAGTCCCAGTTAACCCTTTCAGCACCCACTGCTCACTCCCAGCATGGTTTTGAGATGTTCCAGAGGTGGAAGGAGGCGATAAGTCAAGGTTGGGTGCTGAGCTGCTCAGGGATGCGCAATCCCACGGGGGTGTTTGTGGGTCTGTGCATCCTCTGGCACGGCCCTGCAACGCTGCTGCTGCTCCTCAGCTTGGCGGTGCCCCCCCTGAGCTGTTGGCTAGTGGATTCACTGGGGTGGCAACAAGGGGGAGGGAGGAAATTGTGGGTCAAGTTAAGGGTCCGGGGTGTTTAGGTGGGCTGGTTTGCCACCCTGGGACCAACAGAGGTACTCTGGCTCTTTCCGAAATGCCATGGAATATATCTCCCTGTTCGATCTGGTTCTTCCAAATCCCCATTTCCACCACAGAGTTTTCTCAAGTACTGACTTTCAGGAGAATATTTGTTTTCAAAGGGATTCGTTTACAAACATCAAAATGCTGGTTTTGTTTGGTAAATAACATACAGCTTAGCAATGTGCCTGACTTTCTCATCTTTCTAGGAATGGTGACTGTCCTCAGTGCCCATCAGTGTAAACATCCCTGATGCAGAGGGATGAGGATCTGTGCTTGCCTTTTGTCCTTGCCCTCCCCAGGAATTGCAAGCCACAGACACCAGTAGGAGTAAGCAGGGAATTATTTAGGTGTGCTGCAGATTCTCCGTCACCCCAGGAGTTTGTTTTTTTTTGTTTTGTTTTGTTTTGTTTTGTTAGAGATCTGCTCTGGCTCACACAGGGCTTGTAAGCTTGGTGTGGAAAGGTATGTCCTGTATTATGTGTGAAGTCAGGCTTGATGATCATAATGGCTCTGTCTGGCTGTAAGAGAATAACATCCCGTGTGGGTTTTCCTGCCCTTTCATGTAGGGATATTCTCAAGGAAGGCTCGCCGTGGAGGTGAAATGGCAGATCAACACTGAAGCAACAAGCCGAGGCTGCAGGGAAGGGCTCAAGGGGAAAATCAAAGGGAAGATGTCTTTGTTACTGACCCAGCTGCAACTTCCTCCTCTGCCTAGAAAATACCCTTGGAGGTGGCTTGTCAGAGGATCGCATACCTTTGCCTTGCCTTGCTTCCCCATAATAAGTGAATAATGAACTTGTAGGGCAAGGGAAAGGTGGAATTCCCAGAAATTATCATCCCCAGGTAAGCACAAAGAGAGCCTCTGTCTTCCACCCCTCGGATCCCTATAAATAGATACAGACCGTCGGTGAAGGACAGGGCTTTCCTCCACCGAGCACACGCTGTAAACAGGCATTTTTGATCAAGGGACACTCCTGTCAGCGTGGAGTCATGCCTTTGAATTCAGACGGGGGGATCTGGGCTCCACCCAGGGTCAATGGACTGGTTTCCATCAGGGATGTATTCTTTCTAGTTCTCCTTTTCGCTCCCCCAGCCTTTAGTCCTCATGATGCCCCAGAGCTCTTCCTCCCCTCGGGGTTCCCGACGTACGTGACGTGGATCGTGCGGCTCTTGGCGTGGTGGAGGTTTTGCCTGGTGGCTCGTGGGGCGAGGAAGGTTGGCTGTATCTGCTTAGAACAGGTGGGATATTTTCTGAACGAGGAGACGAACACCAAAATCATAAAGTGCATTTTGTATTGAAAATGTGATTTTTATTTATGGCGAAAAATGGAAGAACAGGACCCGTCCCTTTCAGATGGGCTGGTGGGAACACAATTGGTGTTTTGACAAGCAGCTCAGTGGATGCAGCTTATATGTTGTACAAGCATATAAGTTATTTTGGGAGAACAATGGTGACATTTTAGTGTAAGCCACTGTTCTCCAGCAAAACGCTGACATTTGGGAAGGGAAACGCCTTATCTCTCAAAAGCTGGATTGTTCAGGTGCAGCAACAGAAGCACAAGCACGAAGCAGATCGCTTCCATTGGGCATACGTTGTCGGTGGAGGTACAAGGCTTTTTGCTCTTTGGCTTTTCCAAACCTCCGCCTGTGTTAGGGTGGGTGGGAAACGAGGAACTTGGGGGGAGAAGCCAGTGGGGGCTCACCTGGACGAGGAAACTGGATCTCATGGGCTTGGGGAGTCTGCCCAAGGTCTGATGCTATTCAATCTTCTAATTAATGATCAGGATAGTTTGATAAATATATTTATACAAATATACCCTGTATATTTATTGGATTAGCAGGTGACCCTTGTGCTGGAGGCACCTTCTTGTACCGAGTAACAGGTTGGGACTCCCAACAAGGCTGAGGGGGTGACCCCCAAAAGGGGATGTACACAGGAATAGGTGTGAGGAATGTCAGGAATAACCCACGAGCAACTGGCAAGGATGGAAACCAACGGGACAGGCAGGAGTTCTTGAGAAAACAGCCTGGAGACAATGATGGGACACAAGGTGAGCGGGAATCGACAGTCTGACGGAGAAAGTGAAGGGTGAGGGTTGTTGGGCCTCAGGAAGAGAGAACTAGAAAAGCAGATGAGAGCAATCCCCAAAACACTGCTGCAAAAGAGAGGGGATGATCAGTTCTCCACATGCATGGTGGAGGAGAGAAGAAGGGGCTTAAATTTCAGCAAAAGAGGTTCAGGCTGAGTTTTGCTGAAAGCTGCTAAGGGGGGAGGATGGTGAAGCAGTGCTCCAGATCCCCTGTTGAGATTTATCTGCTTTGAGAGCAGATTGGTCAGAAAGGACGGCGGAGAAGCTGATCCTGCCTTTGGGCAGGAGGGATAACTCAGCCCTTCTTCCCTGCTGGGGGTGATGCTGGGGCAGCACCGTTCCCGTTCTCTGGGCAGAGAGCAGCGGGAGCTCTCCCCAGCAGCCCGATAGTAGCTCTGTTTTCATGGGGCTGATGGGTTGCACCCAAAGGGCTTAGCAGAAACCTCGGCTCCGCTCCTCTGGGGTAGAAACAGTTTATTCTTGCAACCAGGTCTTTGTTAATTACCTTCCACCTGGCTGCGCAGCCTTTCTCTCTGCTGTGATTGTGTTACCCCATGAAAAAGGATCCGCGGTAACAAGTCAGAGCACGGGGAGCAGGGGAAGGCTAACGTTTCAGTTTGCTTGTGTGTTAATCTTGATCCTCTTCTCCTAAATCCTCTTAACCTCTGTGGGTTGGTTTGGGTTTTTTTTTTTTCAATCACCTGTGTTTGCATCAAACATGACTAGCACGGATAAAAAAATTGAGCAACAGAAGATGTCTTCAAATCCAGCCTGATGAGCTCCACCAGCTAACTAACCTGCTATAATATTTATGAATAGACTAAATGCTGATAATTCGATCTAAAAGTGTCTGGTCTCTGCTCTCTTTCTAGCCCCACCTATTGTCTATGTGTGCATTGTAATTTTAGGCTTTGCTCGATGTACTGGTTTTTTTAAGACGACTGTGACCAAGTCATCGAGGCTGTCATCACAGCAGAACCTGGCTCTCGAGTCAAAAGTCTCCCCACTGGTCTTTTTTCATTTCCTGGCTCAGCATCAGGGGAAGAGATTATGTGATCTGATAGGTAAAATTATCCCATCAGAGGTGAATGTCCTAATAAAAGCCTTTTGCAGGCCTGGTTGTATGATATCCCTGAGAAGCCCAGATTCATTGGGAGCCCTTTATTAAAGGGAATGCGCAGTCCCTATGGAAACCCAATGGGACAAAAGGCGATTCTAGCTGCTGAGACACCCCCAGCTACACGCACACACACAGGTCAAGGATGCAAAACTGTTGCGTTGGACTAATTGGAGGAAGGGGAAGAAAAAAAGGAAAAACAACAAAATACCCCAATGTTGGATGTTGGGCTCAAAAGTAAGAGTGGCCTTTTCCCCGCTGGTTAAAATTTGGGGTGATAAGCACTGCTTGGCCTTTTTGTCCATTAAAAAAAAAAAAAAAAGAGAACATTATCTGTAAGTCTTAATCAGAGCTTTTGGAGATCTTGATCAGGTTCAATGAATCTGCAGAAAGAAAAATGGAAATCTTTCTGGATGACCTTCTCCCAGACCTCTGTCCGTTTCTCTCGGTTTGGTCAGCTGCTTTCTGCTCTCAGTGGGTTTTGAAAGGAGTGCTTAAAAAGTAGAAAAAAACCCCCAAAACCAAACCCACACCTTTCTGAGATTCACTTTGAATGATGCAAAATAGTGAGGGTGAGGAAGGTGACCTGTTGGGGACTGTCCTGTCTCTGCAGAGCCCTGCCCAGGAGCGGGTGGGACACGATGCACGGAGCATCTCCCGGCTGCTGGCTGGGCTTGTGTCTGGGAGGGTTCGGCAAGCGGAGGAAGAATGGAGGATGTGTCCCTCCATCAGCCTGGGGGATTTAGGGGAAGGCAGAGGGCAAAGGGGAGAAGCAGCTCGGTGTTTGGGAGTGGCTCAAAGAGATGCAGACACTGGTCAGAGGGAGCCAAAGGTGGGTGCTGAGCATGGGCTCAGAGAGATGATGGAGCAGCAAAGGATCACTTGGCATGGGATGCAGTGGGATGCCCGTTGTCAACCGTGCCTTGGCAGTGTTTGCACATTGAGTCCTGCAAAAAAATCACTCAGAACCCCCCCACTTCAACCCACAGAGCACCCTCTGCAAGGGCTGGGATTTGTTGCTGCTTCTCGGGGAGGCTGGGGGAGATGGAGGCGAGCATGCTGCACAGCTGAAAAGTGTGTTTTCCATTAAAAGAAGAAAAAGCTCCAAAACACACAGTGGGTTAAGCACTACAGTAAAAAAGCATTCAAGCTGCTCTTCCATTGCAAAGTAACCAACCGTTTATGTGTGTGATTGCAGGCAGGTGGTTCCTGTTCGTATTAAAAATGAGTAATCCGAACTCTCAGAGGATTTCTTCAGAGACAATCTGGACAGACCTGGAAGCCCAGTGATGTGCCTTTTAAACCATTAGTGTTTCCCCTCCGCATCCCAGAATTCTCCTTTCCAAGCGTTTTTAAGGAGCTCTTGGCCGGCGCATCAGGATCATCTCACCGCGTTCAGGAAGGGGAAAACCTGTCACCGTAAATGAAGAGATCCTCTGCTCCCTGCAGCCTCCGGGGAAATCTAAACCGAAGCTCCTCGCGGGTGGTGGGTGAGTGGATGGAAGCTCTGTCCTGGTGGGGTGACATCCACCCTCCATCCCCAGCCTCCCCAGTGTCCACCAGCATGGCTCACATTCCCAAGCTGTCTTGTAGCTGTGCTGGGATGGGTTATGCTCACGCCTGGTTGAAATACCCCCCAGTGCCCCCAGCATGGGTTGGATGAGGCTTTGGGCAACCTGGGCTAGTGGGAGGTGTCCCTGCCCATGGCAGGGGGTGGCACTGGGTGAGCTTTAAGGTCCCTTCCCGCCCCAACCATCCAGGGATTCTGTGATCCTGTTCACTGCCCACTGTGCTGCATTACGCCCGAGCAGAGACTCTCTCAATGCTGGTAGCATGCTGCTGGTGTCTAAGGAAAGTCACTGCTGTGCTTCAGGGTCTGGTGAGAGCCACCTCTGCATGTCTGCAGGTGTGCACGGGCACCTGGATTATCCCCAGGGCTTTTTCTCTCCCAGCGCCAGCCTTCTGCCTTGCTGGATCCTTGCAAGGACCCTGTGCTGTCCTACAGCTCCCGCTATTGCACCGGGCTGTTTGCATGCTGGCTGCATGCAGCATTTTACCCATGGGGAAAGGTGCAAACCCCATCGCTGATCCCGGGGGATGCAGGTGGAGATACCCCTCTCGCTGCTCCCAGAAATCCAGGTTGCACCGATGAGCAGCCCAGACCTGGCAGCCTTGGGTGCAGGGAGGATGGGCATCCCCTCGGCACACCCGAACAGGCAGGTCCCTCCTGCACGGATGGATTTTGGGGCATGCCACAGTCCCACTTTTGGACATCATCCTGGCAAGGAAGAGGTGGGTCCCCTGCTGGGTCTGCTGACCCTCATGCACCAAATCATCTCAACAAATTGTTTCCCTTAATGCCTTGATGCGGTCAGCCCGTTTCTGCGGGATTACCAGTCCACCCAGCCTTGCAGGTTCTTGCTCGGCGTGACGTGTGTTTGCACAAGGGCTGTTCCTCAGGTGCTCTCTCTCGTCGCTGCTTTACTCTGGAAACACCTGATCTCTTTTGAAGGCATCGCAGCTTCAGCTCCCCGGTGCTTTCGGGTAGAGTTGTTCTGAGATTCCCATCACCAAAGCCCCAGCCCCTCTCCCTGTTGCACAAAAGAGGAAAAAAAACCTTAATAATATTTGAGAAGAAGGCCTGAGGGCTGCATTGCAGTTTCACTTGATCACCCGGGGGAATAAAAGAATACCACATGCGGAGATCTTTTACTTAACATTGTGATGTTTAATCTTGCCCAGTCAGCAGTTTTTGAACATATTCCAGGAAAGCTTTTAAGCCTGATAAAGCCGGGGCTTTTGCATTTTCAAGTGATACTTTAGCTACAAATGACATGCTCTACTTGTCATTTGGCTTTAAAGGAAGGTAATTAAAATCTTCCTAAGAGTACAGTTACACCAGGGAAAGAACTAACATAAACTAAAATAAAAAAGAGAGACACAAGCCCACAAAAATGTGATTTAGCAGATGAAAAATGCAAAGGAAAACTGTTAAAAGATAAAAGTATCAAATGCACCAGAGCTGTTTGCTGAAGGAAGACTAATAATAGGGGAGGTACACAGCAAAAGCAAGGGCAAGGCTGGGGAATTTCCAGCCTATATTATTTGCAGTTTTTAGGGCCACTGGAAGTCACAAGTCAGAATTGCAGCTGTCTGTCAGTCCTGGCTGCAAAAGACACTCTCTGTTGTGCAAGGTGTGCAGAGAAGGTAAGAGACAAACCCAGCTGTGATGGATGGGTGGGTGCAAGCGGAGCTCTTCAACGGGAGTTTTGGGGGCAATCACTCTCTGTGATGGCTGCATGAAATGCATGACATTGGGTTCAAAGCCATCGTCTCTCCTGGGTTTTGGAAGGGGAAGGTGAAGCTGGTTCCCAAATGAAGTCACCAGGTGTGCTGGTGAATCCCTGCAAGGTTATTCCCCTGAAGGAGGAGAGGGTCTACACCTTCAAAGGGGCTCCCAACATCCGTGCTGGGCAAGGGAGGTCCAGAGCAAAGTGCAGCTTTTGTACAAGGGTGGCAGGAACAGGGAGAGCAGCTCCAGACCCCACCAGCCCCCCAGGCACACATCTCAACACATTTCACCCCAAAAGGACCACAGCAGGAACTTCTTCCAGAAAACCTCCCACTGTCATGTCATTGCTAGTTTTGGTCTGTGGAGAGGAAAAGGAGCATGACTGAAGTGCATCATTCCCAAAGAGCCTTCACTCCCAAACAGCTGGAACAGTTCAGAGACGTTCCGGCGTAAAAATGGGGAAATGAAATTTTCTCCTAGGATAACATCAAGCCTGCATCATTCAACAGCCTCTGGCATACTCAGCCGTCGAGAGGGGCCTGCTGATGAGTTCAGCAAAAAACAGACACTATCCATCTCTCCGGGATCAAATGTAAAATAAGATATTTTTTTTTTTTCAGGTCATGCTCTGATACCAGACCAGCCAGAGCAGCTGGTGGTTTGAAACCTGGAACTTCCCTCGTGATGGCAGATTCCCCTGGGGCCCACGTATTTATTAGTATCATTTGCCGCTATAAAATCAGCAATCTCTCTGCATGTTCGCTGCGTGTAGTAGTTTCCCTTTGTTCGTGATTATTACTCCCCGATGCCCGTGTCTCCGAGACAAAGTCTTCCTCCCTGCTCCAGACAGGCAAAAATGACAGCAGGGAAGAGAAGCAAGCTTCGTCCTTGGATGGAAGAGGAGAAGAAAGACGATTGCAACAAGTCCCACCGCACCCCGCTCCTTGTCCTTCCTTTCTGCAAGTCAAAATGAGCCCAGTTAAGAGAGACAAGCTGTCTGCCAAGAGCCCCTGGAAGGACTTTGCTTCTCACCACAAACAGCGTGATGTGAGCAGATTAGTGTGTACGGAGGGAGCGGAGGCATCAGGAGGAGAAAAGCAGCTTGTGCTGCTTGGAACGGAGCAAAGTGGCTCGATAGTCAACCCTCAACACCTGGGTATGTGTCCACAGAGGTGCTGACATCCATGGGAGAGCCTGTGTCCCATGGGAACATCCATCAGCCCTTCTCTACGCTTTGGGGCAAGGCAGAGGTCCCTGGAGGATGTTCTGTTGCTCACAGGAGGATACAGGCAGGACTGGGTCTCATTTCCAGCCTTTTTTTTCCCTTGGTGGCCTCAGGAATTCAGGCTGGACTCTGCCGTTGTCCCAGTGGGGAGCCCCAGGCCAGCTCTTGCTCTGCTGAACACCCACCTCCAGATCCTGACAGAGTCATCTCTGGGGTTACATCCAATGCAAATTCCTCCCCAAACCTCAAAATATCCAGAGCACTTGAAAGCTTTCCTAACCCAACAAACTCATTCTAGCACCTTGAAGCCTTTGCTGGCGAGTCCCAGCAGCAGGTGTAAGATGAAGAAAACCCAAACCCAGAAGCCAACATACCATGCTGCTCCCCCGGAGACTGGAGGAATGGCAGGAAAGTTGCGTGCCGCAGCGGAGATGAAAGATGCTGCGATGACTTTTTGCTGACATGTACAAATGTGATCCTGGCTGTTAATTTTAACGGTCTGCCATTATGTGAGGGGAAAAAGAGGGAGGGATCTATTTTTTTGTAATTACTCTAATTTCCACCCTGTGGTCTTGTTTTGTGCCACTGTTTTTGCAATCAGATGGGAAAAAAACCCCCAAACAATCCCCCCTGACCCTCCCGGTATCTCAGATTTGGGTTCTACCCAGTTGTGCAAAATCGAATCATCTAGGGAACCTAGAAAGTGCTTCTGCAGATTTAAATGCTGAGAGGTCCACTATTTAATATGGCTTTGAATCGGCAGAACTGCAGCTACAGCTGAGTCTTTGTAATTTAAATATTGTTGAACCCTTAAACAAACCCTGGGTTTACGAAGCATGAGCCTGTGGAAGTGGGAGAGGATGTAGGCAGAGGGATGGAGCACATCTCCTTGTGTGTGAAGAAGACTTGATGGTGTAAGGGCTGTTTACTCCAGTTAAGAGCTCTATTAAAGTTAATGAGACTAATTTCCTTCACCGAGTGGTTTGCAAAGGTCAGAGATGCAGGATGGGGCCCTTGTTGCTGCAGGATTTTCAGTCCCTGTGTTGCATATTCAATAGTAAATATAACCAGTTGATTGCCCCACAAATATGAATGATTAATCCGTGAAGAGAAGATTATTACACTGAACACATTCTTGGCAGTCATGATTTTCACTGGTTGCTCTACAGAATGGGGAAACGTTTATGTTGTTGGTTTTAGTGGCTGAGAAAGTGAGGAAGAGGAGGATGAAATCCAAGAGCAAGGCCAACGGGAGGATCCAGAGGAGAGGCCGACGAAGCACCTGTGGGGCTCTGCTGTCTCCAGGCGTGAATAAACGACCCAAACCCATCTTGCCCTCTGGACTAGGCTGAAGGAGGAGGTTTGGGTTCTGTTCCAGCCTACCCGCTGGACTGGCTGCATCTGAAGAAAAAACTTGTTTTCTTTTCCCGAAGTCCTTTTTTTATGATGGAAAATGCAAATTCCATCACAGTGAAAGCTGTGATGAATTTCTGATAATTTTGCCCAATCATTAGCTTTGGAAAAAGCAAAGAGATAACACTGAAAAAGCACTCAAAGGTCTTGTTTTGACATTTTTCAAAATGTACCCTTTCAATTCCTGTTTCAAGCTTTCCCTTAATTGTATAAGTGGTTCCAAGACATTTTCAAGAAATCAATGAGAGGGATGGTTTCAATTTGATTGAAATGTAACATTTTATACAACCCATTCTACTTTCCTTTCAGTTTGTGATTTGCCAAAAGTGTTGTGTTTTTTTATAATGCATGGTTTTGATCCAGCCCCAAATTATTTTTTCTTTAGTTTTTCAAGATTGCCAGCAAGCCCCAAACCTTCTTTTTCTTACAAAGTCCTGCAGCTCCCTTCAATGCCTCCCTGCTTCACTTTTCTTACACGTAAAATCTGGTTAATAATTTCCTGTCTAATGGATGGGTTGAGATAATGAACTTCAGGGCTGTCAGGCCACTTGGAGGTCCTCAGCTGGAAGCAGCTCCTGTGTTAGCAAAGCCTCAGTGCTTCTGGCCATCCTTGTGGGAGCTGGAGGCAGGAGCAGGGAAGGGTCCAGGGTCTCAACCCGATGCAGGGACACATTGTGCATTTCTGGGGGTTTCACACCCCCGTCAAACAGCCGCCTGCAGAGCCTCAGTGAAGTTTATCCTGGCAATGGGCACAGGTTTTCACACCTGCACACGAGGCTGCGCATTGCTGAGTTGAGTTTGGGCTGAGCGCCCGGGCTCTGAGCTATTTTGAAGTCTCAGCAAGCTTAGCTTTTGATTTGAGGCTGAGCTTTTATTGCTGCCAGTCAGGAGAAGCCTTGTATGCAAGCAGAGTGCTCGGCGGGTGTTAATCTTCAGCCTTTGACATGTGCCCTGTGGGGTACGGAGCGTAGAGAATTGCAAAGTCAAGACCTATTGTTGCGTGCACCTTTCTCGCCGCTTGTGCAACCTCTGAAGCATTTTTCTGATGAGTATTTGTATCCGTCCTTTGCTATTTTACTTCAATTCTTGAACCTGTTAAATTAAATCAAAGGGAAAATGGATAGTATCTTCAGGACTCCATAGAAACAGCACAGCTCCTCTGGGACAAAGATCACATAGTTTGGGGGATTACACTGGAAAGAGTTTAAAAGAAAGTCTGTTAGAAGTAGGGAGGTACCAGAGATGACAAACTGCTCCCACCGTCGCCCAACTTTCCTACTCCATTCTGCAAATCCAAGTGATTTTACAATTTCCAGTGGGCTTTGGAGGAGAAAACAAGCTTTGGCCTCATTCAAATCCAGGGGAGCAGGCGTATTGGTTCCTCCTACTTCCATGAGCTCCTGGAGGGGAGGTGGGTCCCGCCCTTGCCTGCAGGGCAGATCTGGTGGCCTGTTCCAGCTCTTGGGGACAACTCATGCGAGGGTACGGAGTTAGTGTTGGTCAATAAATCGAAGCTACATCCACAGAGATCCACCTGGGACTGAAGCCTCGGGGAAGTATCCTCAGGTCACGCTGTCTAATGGTCGTTCAGACAAACTGGATGAAAACTAATCATAAGTGTGTGTGAACGGTCCAAATATACCAAAACCAGACTTGGCACCAAGAAAGAAGCTGTATGCGCTGGACTCCTTTCTAGATGCCATAGGAACACTTCTTCACGAAGGAAACCCTTTATAATTTCTTGTCTCTACTCCTCTCAGGGCAGGCTGAGCTCGTGGTGACAATGTGGGCAGCATCACTTCAGAGATGTGTCTTGTCCTCTCTGTTTAGACAGAAAACATCAGAAGGGCTGCATGGAGGAAGAAATGGTGGAGGAAAGACCTGGAGCTCTTGAGACTGAGGTTCCTAAATGCCTCTGTGATCNGATGGTCGTTGAGACAAACTGGATGAGAACTAATCATAAGTGTGTGCGAATGGTCCAAATACACCAAAGCCAGACCTGGCACCAAGAAAGAAGCTGTGTGCTGAACTCCTTTCTAGATGCCATAGGAACACTTTGTCACGAAGGAAACCCGTTATCATTTCTTGTCTCTACCCCTCGCAGGACAGGCTGAGCTTGCATCAACGATATGGGCAGCATCACTTCAGAGATGTATCTTGTCCTCTCTGTTTAGACAGAAAACATCAGAAGGGCTGCATGGAGGAAGAAATGGTGCAGAAAAGACCTGGAGCTCTTGAGACTGAGGTTCCTAAATGCCTCTGTGATCTCCAGCCCCCTTTCTGCTAACTGGCAGACTGAACCAAGCAGGACAAAAAGGATGTGGGTTGTTAACGCCGAGCATTCCTGCTCGGGGTTGAAGGACATCCATTGGGGAATTCTCTGCAATGCTGTTTTGTAGAAAATTATATAAGGCTTCCCTCTCCAGGACTCTTGGTCTGGTACCTTTAATCACCATTAGACTCACAAGGGAAAAGAAGAAGCAAACATTCCTTACCCATTTTATTGTTTTCCACTTAGTCAACAGTTAATATTTTTGGAAGCCTTGGTGTACTGACTGCTATAATTGAGTAACCTCCGCAGAAGAGGAGCTGTGTCTTGCTTTTAGTCCAAACTTCTGGCCAACTCCAAGCAAAACCCAGCTAGAAAAAGAATAAAAAGAGCTAAAAAAAGTGCTGCGTGTGTAATTTATCCGAATGCCATTGCACGCTTGGGAAGGGCAGCAGGGAAACCAACATTCCTGTCTCCAGTGAACATTCCACAGAAATTCATTGAGGAAAGAAAAAAAACACACACACACACACAACCAACACACAAAACACTTCAAACAGCTTCCAAATGCCAAGATTTGCTCTGCAGAGAGGCAAAGTTTGCTCACCTTCTCCCCTAACTGTTCCTCCATCTCATTACTTGAAGGTAATTAGCTTAGCTGTTCCTAACCCAGATTCCTTTGCAAAGGTCTCTGCCTGCTGCAGAAATGGGATTATGCTGAAATGTGGTCTCTGCCAGGAGGAGAGGGATGTCTGACCTCCATGGCTTGGACCAGGTGTGGAGGTAGGCATCAAAGTTGACATGGGCTGGGAAGCAGAGCTGTCTCCCAGCCAAAGGGTGAAGGCAGGCTGGGCAGCCCATGGTGCATGGTGGGCTGGGGACGAGGACTGGGTTGGGCTGGTGACAAGGACTGGGTTGGGCTGGGGACAAGGACTGGGCTGGGCTGCAGCCTAGTTCCCGAGTTAAGTCAGCAAAGCAATCGTTGAAGCATTGCAGCAACAGGTCACTATGACTATGTCATACTCCTGGTGTCTCACCAAGGCTTGCATCAGGAAATCTCTCAAATGCCTTATGATATAAACTTACTGGTCAGCAGGTGACTCATGAACCGAGACTTCAAAGGAAATTCAATTCCTGAGAACCCTGGGTTTTTTTCCTTAATAAAGGTACTTTCCTTTTCTATTTATTAATTAATTACCAACCAGAGCTATTGTTATAGCCTGCCTAATGACCTTCCTTCTATTCTCATTCTTGTTTGCTCTGGTATGAAAAGTTAATTTAAAGAGAAGACTTCAACGAGATCATCTTACAGTGTCACAAAGGAAGGAGAGCAGGTTGGAAATCAAGTGTCCCCCGTACAGCAGGGTGAAAGCACGGTCCCGGCCGGAGCAAGAACCGTGAACTCAACAGGCAGTGCACAGAGCCTCTGCTTGATTTTACAGCAACCCAGCTTAGCCAAAAGAATATTTTTTAACCAGCTTTCAGGTTTACTTAGCTTGGACAGTGAAACTTGTCTGGCCAGTTTGAACCGTTTTTCATTTCCTTGTTCTTGTTTTCAGAAGATGTGGGAAATTTGCATGGAAAGCTACAATCCAGTAGTATCTTTTTTTTTTTTGGCTGAAAAACAGGAAAATAACTCTAAATTTAGACTTCTACATACTTGATCGGAGAAAGAAATTGAAAAATTTACTGAAAGATCCATCAATTTTGAGGGACTATTATCACTACTGCAAAATCCCATCGTGTTTCATGCTCTCCAGTGATGTTGTCTGGTAAAGGTGAACCCGACACGTCGGTCTCCGTACTAGAAGGACATACAGCTAATACACCAGAGGAGAATTTGCCATGAGTTTTTGGTTATTATTTTAAACTGTATATATTAGGAATATATTTTTTTTTCTTCTTCTACGTTTGAAATTTTTTGAAGAATCGCATAGGAAGCTGTTTCCACACGCCAAGGGATGAGTCCTTCTGCCATCCTCCCCCCCCACCAGCCAACTGTTTGGACACGGTGCCATGATCCGGCAGATTTCTACGATTCAGTCCCCTGATGGGGATACGTTAAAACTGTATCTGGCTCCTTCCAGGACAAACAGGAGGCTGAATTCTACAGTGCATATCTTGGGTGTCAGGTATAAGTCTCTATTTGGTGAAAAATCGGCATCCTCATTGCCCTTCTTTCCAGTCTATCTGTCCTAAAGCATTTGTACGGTTTTGAAAGGAAAATCTCAGCTTGGAGAAGAGCTGTTTCAGCGGCATCAAGATCTTCTTTCCATCAGCGGAATTAGGTGTCTCTGATCTGTGCAGACTTCACTAAAGATCTGCATTCTTCAGGAAGTTTCTGCCTCTGAAAATTGGATTCTTTTAAGGTGTTTTAGTGGCCAAAACTGGCGGCACTCCAGCTCGCCGGCTGCTTTTCAACTTCTTGACTAAGCAAAGCAGCAGCTGCTTGGTGGACACTGGAAAGTGAGATTTTGCTTTTGTACTGGTTTTGAGGCTGGCCCGGTCCCTGCCTCCTCAGATAATATTGAACCTGGATGAAGGACAGTATTTGGGCTGGTTGTTTAAAGGTGGCTGACACACATTTCTGTAGATACCTGTGGGCACTATGGGGGTTGCTGGCCAGTCCAGGACCTCTTTTAGTAAGAAAATTGGGTGAAAATGATGCATTCCTTGCAAAGGTATCCAAAAATTAAAATAAAATAGAATAGAAAATGAAAATAGGTACATCTCAAGGGACATCAGCAAAACATCTGGGGATGCAGCTTTACCTGCAAGATGATGTGCAGACACTGGCTGGGTCCTGGAGCCCAGTTCGGAGCAAGATGAGATCCTGGGAGAGAAATGGAAGAGAAACACCACTGTCTTTCTGCATCCTCTATATTTGCAGGTTAATAGGACCTTGATTAGGGTCAGCAGGAAAAAGACACCACAGGCATTCACCACGACAGAGAAGAGTAACCCATAGGCTCAGCATCAGCTGGGGAAAACACATTCTCTGTCCTTGCCAGAGCCTGCTCTGCCTCTCCTGCCTCCCTGACACAACCGAGGAGCCGTTACTGAATCAATGGGAAATCGAAAACCTGCAGCTGGCCGGGCCACCTGTGCCTGCAGCCCCCATGGCCCGTCGCCTCCTCCCCAGGGATGGGATCCAGTTGTGGAGCGGGGCAGCGAGCGCTGGCGCAGGTCCGAGGCACAGGGTCAGCCGGGGAGGCAAGGGGCCGCCCGGCCCCCCAACACTGCGCCTGTTGTGGAGGGGGATTACCGCGGGAATTAGTGCCGGTGGATAGAGACGAACTCTCGGGCAACAACTGTGGGTGTCCTTTCCCCCAGCCCTTCCCAGGGAATCTGCCAGCCCGGCCCGACGCGAGCGCAGCCGCTGTGTGTCGGATCGGCACAGCTGTACGCGCGCCACTGCTAATCTGTCTGCACTACACGCCGTGCGCCAGCTGCCCGGCCGAGGGGATGGGGGGGCCAGGATGGTGCCGGTGGGACATCCCAGACCCTCCTGCATCCTCTGACCTGGGGAAGGAAGTGGGCCATGGATGGAGGTTGCTGGTCCCCTGCGATGCGGCCCGGCGCTGGTCCAGGAGGTGTGGGAGCCTCCAGCTCTCCGTGCTCAGCCTCCTCCTCGCTTCTCCCTTTGGACATCCCTGGCACATTGCATTGCACAGAACGGTTGCAATCTCAAGCTGATAAATCCTCTACTCTCCTGCCAAATCCGTGTTTGCAAAGCAGAAGGTAGCGATGCTTTGTCATCCTCACTCCCAGCCTGGCTGCATCCTTCAGCCCACAGCAGCGTGTACGGCTCTGGGGTTAAAGCACGTCGGGACCAGCACTGAATCACCATTGCTCTTCCCAAAGTGCTGCTTTGAAATCTTCTGAGAAACCAGTGCAAGACATATTTCTGTCCCCCCCGCCCCACCCACCCAATTTCTGGGGTAATTAGTCCCTGTGAATTAATTTCCCAGCCGTCGGGACCAGCAGATGGATTGCAGATCTTCGCCGCCCGCACCGGATGAGGATGCTGTCACAGCGCCGTGCTCTCGGCTCCAGAACACGCAGCATGTTTGCCTCTGATTAGGATTGCACTCGCTTTCCAGCTTTCTGTCACCACACTATTGTTTTATAACTTGATACCTAATTTATTTTAATGACAACAATTAATTTGGCAAGTGTTCTCCATCCTTGTTCTGGCAAAATCCTGCTCTGAGGTTGATAAAGCTGTTAAGTTGGGGGGGGGGGGGGGGGGGGGTGTGTTTGTGTTTGTTGGGC